>JAPDSC010065941.1:494531-526929 GCA_026290005.1 Latrodectus geometricus | reverse complement strand
ACATTTAAAAACAAGAAGGATCTTATCATATTAACTACATTTTCTGATTACGAGAATGAAGCTTACGAGAAAAACAACAAATATTAATTTCCGTGAAAAAGAAAATATCGAAATCAGTCTTTGATATTATTTTAACTTTGTCTTTGATATTACACATATAGGTTTTCCTACCTCCTCTCTATTTAGACTATATAAGGATAATCTTGGTGAACTGGTTATATTTTTCCATATTTATTTAAAAGACTTTATAGTTATATTTTAAAATCATGTTTTAAATAATATTTTGATTTTAGCCAAAACACAAAATTCAATACATGCCATGAGGTAGTCAAATTTGTTTTCAGTTGTTGGTTTTATAGTTCTTTGATCTCATCTCATGGAAACACGCAGAAATAATTTTTCTGACGTTTAAAAACATGTTTCTTTTCAATAAATCTTTTTAGCTGTATGATTTTATTTTAGCTAATTTTGCAGACATGAAAATAAAGTTATCCAGTTAAAGTGATGATCTTTAGCATAATCGCTTACAGATATTCTCGGTACACATACATTGCAAATTACACTGTTATTTCAATATCTTCCACACTGAGCACGTATAAGATTTGATAAATCAAATACATAATGCTCTCTTTCATTAGTCTACTCTAAATTTAATTGGTAAATAGTCTGTGGAGAAGGATTGTTTATCTCTAAATATAATATTCACATTTTCGTTTCATCCTTCCTTTGAAGTGCTAATACTTGCATCCCAGCTTTCCAATATGCTTGTGTTTTCCCTTCAAATTAAAATATTTGAGTTTTATGTGTCATCTTTTGTTATGGTGTCATGTAGAAATTAAGAATTTCTGTTTCAGTATATTATATTATATTTCAATAATTTTTATTATTATCATTTTCATTGCATTTTTTTAATTTTTTCTGATTCTCTTGATCCGGCAAAGTTGAAAACATTCGTTTTAAGTACTCTTTAATATAATGAAGAAAGCCTTAATGCTAAGAAAAAACTAACCAAATGAATTAATTTTTTTTTCAAAATCTTATAAAAATACAAATCTAATATTCTGCTCTTAACATTTTTGACAATTTCTTTTCGATTGGCTGAAAGGAAATTGAATTATGTTAAAATTAGTTTACGTACTTACGATCTCATGATATTAAGAGGAATGATTGTTTTCCACCTCATAACTTCCAAAATAGCAGCTTCTGTATACGGCATTTGGAGATGGTCTTGCCAGGTGGGGAATCGGTCCTGTCCGAGGACATCATCTATCTCTTGATGGATTTTTGCCTGAACTTCAGGAAAATCAGCAGCCATCAGCAGCCCCCAGTCTACTGTAACTCGGACAGTCTCGCTTCCAGCTCCAAAGAAACCTCTAGCTAAATCCAATAAAACTTCTCCTATTTGAAAAGAAAAAATATTTCTCATTATATTACTTTTTTGAACTGCTTAAATTGATATGAGCTATGAAGATAAGATACTACATATTAATTACATTTAAAATAATACTAATATTTGATCAAAATAAAGAAAACATTTCTTGTTACTTTATGTTTCTGAGTTTGTTAATATATATGTTATACATTATTTCATGTTAGGTCAAATATTACATAAATTTTTATCAATATAATTTATAATAAGAATAAAAAATCTGCATGCTATAACATTTAGAAACTGTAGTTAAAATATCTGCATCTTGTTTAGAAACTTGCAAGAATCACATATGAATACGTCGTCGCAAACGTAATTCAGTCGCACCGCATTTCCACAAACTCAAATATTGGAACATGCATGACTGGTCACAAATAAAGATACTTTATACCTCAAAGAGAATTTTACAGAACATTTTACATTATAAAAAAGTCTTACTACAGGTGTTCAAAATTGTGGCCTAATACACGTCTTACAAAGATGATGTAGCTATCGATGAACGCTGAAAAAATATCTTTTACAAGTAATTATAATCAGTAACAATTTACGCTTTTTAATTCATAAAGGTTTCATAATTAGAGTTTCATAAAACTTGATGGAAAGATCAAAAGGAGACATACCTAGTATATAAATCTCGAGGTTAAATAAGTGTGCATATGTTATATTATATTATGTTTCTTTTGAATTCAGTAATTTAAATCTAATGGCGACGCAGTCAGAAGTTGAGTGATAAGGCAATGCGAAGGAAAGATAGTTTTCAAGAAAAATTTTATTTAAAGAATATTTGAACGTGTTCATATGTAGCATAAATACGATTATAATATCGTAGTTAGTTTAATTCTTTTCTCTCTATTTCGAGTTGTTATATGTTAATGAGAGTTTGGTATGGTATGCTTATATAGAAGCTGAACAGAGCCCCCTAGATTGTTGCTGAAACCGTATAAAGAGCTAAGAAATATTTTTAAAATTTGCTATAGTTAATTATGGTAAAAATTAAGTAGGATACTATATTTCCTCAAAGAAAAAGGGTGACATTTCAACAATTTACGAAGTTATCAGCCTTTGTGGTGGAGGACTTTCTTATCTTGAAACAGCCACTTGTATGTGGCTTAAGAGTAGCATAGTGTGCGAGCAGTAGACTGAACACACAATTAACGAGGTCACACCTGAACTGGCATCCACCGCTCCACATCCACGCCACACCAGCGGAAAGACTCTGAAGGTCACAGATTAATGTAGACACATCCACAAATCCACGGAGCTCTAGAAACAGCGAGAGAGAATATATTGGTCAACATCCCAATCAATGCCCGCGGAAAATGATGTTTCCATGTGGTGATGATCTTAAGGGGAAGTAAGTGAAACTATTGAGCCACTGGAGCTTAATCTCCTGTTGTGGGTGTATTACCACCAGTTTCATTATTTCGAAGACGTTTGTTTCATCATGAATTGCATGAATGATCCTAAGCTATCACCATCTGTGAATTTATTGGGCTCATGAAAAAGAAGTGAGTTTAATGGATACAAGTTGTTTCAACTCACGAATCTCCTTTTAATTTGTGACACCATGACTGTCGTATGCTTGTTAGTCGTTATAGGAACTATAATTTTGAAAATGCTTTAGAGAATGTTATAGTGACTTATACCTAGTGTTACTAATACGAATAGTAGTGTGTGTTTGCGTATCATGGACGATCTCAGTTACTACGAGTGGTCAGTAATCATAACAGAAATAAGTTCATCAGCAACTGACTAGAACTAGAAATTCTGACTAGAACTAGAGTAATCCCATTCTCTCCTTCAAGGCATTTTTGGATTTTTTTAAACAGGATAAAATACCCTATCGCATGTTTTAAGAAATATTAAAGACATATTTTCAGCAAAATACAAATAACGTCTTTCTTGGCAAACTTACTTATTGAATATAATCTTTTGAACATGTGTAAGATTTTGCAGGTCTGAGTCTAACTCATATCTTCAACTTTTACTTAAAAATTTAGGCTTCGGTTAAGCTAAATAAACACAGGGCTCATATACAAACAAAATTAAATACTTTCCCAGGTAGTTGTTCAAAATTTATTTGATTCAATGCCAAACCTTATATAACAGAACTTATTGCTGCTAGTTGTGGCCACCCCAAATATTAATTATTAATTTCAGCACTATTCAGTGTTTGGAATAATTTAATTATTTATTTGTATTGATAAAAGTCTATTATAGATAAAATTTAATTTAAAATGTAAAAGCTAAAGCTTTTAAGACCATTTATTAATATTTTTTTGCATTGTATAAACTTTTTTAACGGAATAATCTTGTCAATAATAAAATAACTGATTGTTTCTATGTTGTCTTCTTTGTCAGTGAGCCTTTCTTTAAAGCTTCAAAATATGTAGTATAATAATTTCAGAAGACGTTGGGATTATTGTTATTAAAATGATATTATTTCTGCTATCCTTCACTACGTTATTATCTATATCTTTATCTATCATCAATTGCCCAAAATCATTAATAATGTTAATGAATTTGTTATAATTATATCATAAGCATTTTTAAAGTAGACTTTGAAATTAAAATGTTACAGTCTATACAAAAGTGCTTACAATTCTTCTATTTATTATATATGTTGTGGTAATACCAAAATTAAACAACAAATTCACAGTAACTGGGATTATTTTTCGCTTTAAACAATTATTTGAAATTAGACTTAAAACTCTCTTTTAAGTACATTTTTAATTAAAAAATTCTTTAATTAAAACTATTTTAACTTTGATTAAAACATGAAAATATTACATTAAAGGATGGAAAAAATGATCGGGTAATAAAAAATAATAATTTTTTTTAATAGTTGTAAAAATTATTTAAAAATATTTTATTCTTATTTAAACTTTTCAAACTAATAAACGCACACTTTAACTTTTTAAAATAATAAAAATAGATTAATTGTAAAAGTATAAAATATGATGGGAAATTTAATGCAATTAAAGCGGTATGACATTTAATCCTAATAGTGGAAGAGTCAATTGTGTTGATACTTATACATAATTAGATTCTAAAAGTGTTCAAAATAATGCAAATGACTGAGAAATGGTAAAAAACGTTCGATTAACTCTGGTGAATGATCTCGAAGTATTGAAAAACTATAAAGGATAAATGGAAAGCAAAACTAAACCGCGATTTTGCTTTCATTTTATTATAGCGTCATAATCTTTTCTCTACTACAGAATTTGAAGGCAGTTTCTACGCGCTTATAAATTATCTTCTACAAATTTCGTGTACTTTAAGAAAGAGAATGGTATAATTTTTAAAGTTATTGCCATTAACTCTTCTTTTTACAACACATCCTCTATAAATTTTGCTTTATTGTTCAGTCTATTCTTAAAAAATTGGTTCGATATACTTTTCTCATCGAATAATAAAACAATATATTTTAAAATTAATTTAAAAGAATTAATTTTCTCAATTTTTATGTTTTAGGTTTAACCACATTGTAAGCGATGCAATAATCAGATTTTAATTTATAAGCTTAATAGTAAAAATGATGCATAAAAAATGCAAAACGTTTGACAATTTAAAAACGTAAATTAATAAGAAAAATCATAAAGAAATTTATATTTATTCTTTAATTCGTTAAAATAGAAATTTTATTGAAAAGTCTATATTGGGAAAATAAATAAAGGAAAAAAGACGATAAAATAAGGAATTGTAGAAACTGACATAATTAAGTTTCCTCAGTATATATATATATATATATATATATATATATATATATTAAAAGTATATCTTAGTCTACAAAGCTTCTTTTACACATATACTTATTTTTATACACATAACTTTTTTTTTGTTAGCAGTGAGGGAAATCTGATCTTACTTTGGAAACCAGTATTAGGATCACCACTTTTCTTTCGTATTTCAAGCAAATAAGCATCAAGAAAATCCCGAATATTATTAGGATCTAGAGTTTTTTCATGTTCTTCCAATTCTTCCCTGCAAGAAATTGTAGCAACTTAACTATGTAGTATTATAAATATTGTAATTACATCCACCAAGTGTATTACGTAATGGGTAAAAAGGGTGCATGAGAACTGACATATGCGTTTTTCATAATATTTTAATAAGAAAATGTTATAGAAAATGCGTTTTATCACATTAATTATAGACGTTGCACTAAAAGAAGTATTTCAATAAAGAATTTAGTGTATATTTATATCCCTTATACTATTTGTACATACAAATTAGGTTTAAGTTTTATTAATCGAATTGATAAAAATCCTTATGTAAAAATTTGCTTGTCTGTCGTTATACAACAATCTTGAGAAAGTTTCTTCTAAATTCCACTTCGTTATATTTTCAACTATTTTTCTTTAGTTAAAAGGAAAATGCATTACAATATACTGATGAGTACTAAAATTACTATATTATGAAAATGACAGGGTATACAGATGAAATTTACAGGACAGAGAAAGATGCTGATTGTATGTTAAAAGATGTTAAAGATCTTAAAAGATGCTTTACAAATTATTAGTTTTTTAAGAACATCACATGGGAAATATGTGATGGTATTGATGCTTTGTTTAAATGAAGGAATTGTACAGAAGGTTTTTCATATCCAAATTACATTTAAGCATTGTTACTAAGTAGAAGGTAATTATTGTCTCTTGTAAGAAAGGTAAATATTACCAGCACATTTATGATTATGAGAGAAGTCAAATTGTAACTTAGCTGGATAGTATTGCAATGCTACTGCTTGAATAAGCTGAGATCCCATGATAAACTCTAGAGAATATAAAATCGATGTATTTAGGAGGGTCATATGGAATGTCTTACGAAATCTCTGCAGTCCGAAATTACTAACAGTTGACAAGACAGATATGCAACTCATATGGATCTTAATGGATTACATGGACTTTATTCGATCATATAGCCAGACCACACAAGCTCAGTATCAATAAATGATGTTGTTTGTAAGACACGTGTACAATTTACATGTACAGTTCGATGACACTTGCAGAAGTACAGATGGTCAGTTCAATAATGTAATTCCGGATACCCTTGACACTAATACGCAGGATACTGATAAAAGTACTATAAGTGGCCTTATAAATGACGAAACTGAGTACAAAATGGCGTGACATAGAATTTTCAAACAAATCTTGTTGCTATTTATAACATCGTGATATTTTTGTTTTATATTTGTAATGATGAGGCCAGTGATCTGATCCTTTATTTGAGCTCTACAAATGTCATATAAAATTTATTTTATTAATTTAAATATAAATGTTATATTTATTTTTATAGGATAATACACAATCACATGTGCCCAGTATTGTATAAGCACTTTTTTTAATACAAAAAAAAACTAGTTTCTTTTCCAGATTTTACATCAATAAAGAACGCCTCAATGGTACCAAACTACTGGTTCGTTTCCATATATGGCCGACAATAGCATCATAGCATTGCTCATAGTGAAACTCCGTGGGTGACTCTATTTGTACATGCCATCTAATCTTAATTTATTTGAATATTAGGCTAACTATAGCTGTTATTTCTGCTAGATGAGTTTATTCTGGATATTTACGCCTCAAAATTCATGGTTTTATATTTTTTAAAAATTTAGTTATTAGCTATATTTAATATATAATATAATCTACTAAATATCATGTTATTTGCATTTTTTCCCTATGTAACGATTTTAATATCAACTAGTGTATATTATCATGGTGCAATACACAGTCTTATTTCTTATGCTTCCTCTCACATCAACGTTTAAACTTTGCGAAACTGGTACTGGTGGTGGAAAAGCACTAATACTTGAATTTTCTCAATGTTTTTGTGAGTCAGCAAACAGAAAAGTTCTATATTGTGTCATACTTTTTTTTAATTAATCATCAGCATAAAAAACTATTTAATTTCAATAAAAAATGCTCCTTTGAATGTGTTAATTACACAATTCTTATTTTTGTCATCATTAGAGTTACAAATAAAAATATAATCAGAATACTGCTAATGTTTGAAGAGCATATACTTTCACTCCAATGATAATTTAAAAAACTTCTAGTGCCCCTTCCAGTGAATAGTTAAAATTTCTTCGCACCATTATTCTCTTATAAATTACTGTCTTACGCACATTGAGATCAATTGGCTGCTTCTATAAATTTTCAGATATTTTCTAATAATATTATATATTTAGTGTGAGAAAATATGTACATAGTTCATTCAATAATATAATATTAAATCATTGTATGATTTAATAAGAATTTTTAAAAATACTTTGAATAAATTGATAGAGTGCTACTTTACAATTAAAGATGAACAAGATTTTGAAAAAGCTATGCTAGTTTTTTTAATTAGTTCAGGTTTCTTTGATTCATGTTTGAAAATTTGTGAAAAGCTCTGAAGCGATATTCAAAACATTACATTACATTAGAAAGAATTTTAACTTTGGGTTCTATTGGTTTTTTTTGTATATGACAGAACTGACTTATATCATTTTTCTTCTATGCAAAACTAACAGGCACTGACAATTCACTAAGTAACTTTTAACTACTATAAAGCAATCTGTTAAACGTGACTATTTGTTTGCAGTATGAATTTAAATCATTGAATCTTTGCTAGAATAGTTATTAGTCTTTTTGTTTAGAAATAGAGCATAGAATCATTAAACTATTTTATGTTTAATTATTTGACGTTGTATTAATTTTATAAATTATTTGAAGTTTTAATTTTATTAATTATTTGTATTAATTTTTTACTGTCCATGGAAAAAATATATGTATTTACTCATTATCGGTAAAAGAAAAAAAAAAAACTCTCTCAAGTGTCCAATTGAAAGTAGAAATGTAAAATATCACGGCACATGGAAAGTTCTCAAATGAATGCATATAAGTTTAATAAAAGTGTTATGCCTTATTACTTAAAAAATTTACTATTAAGCAGTTTTGATTTGTTTAATTTATTAACACAGATTTACGACATGGAATTTATCAATCACCTTTTGTAATACACACCTGATAAATTCTTTGACTTCATGAAGAGCACTAACAAGTTTCCCATTACTTCCTAAATTGAAGAACTTCATAAAAGACCTGAGGTAAGGAAAAAACATTTGCCACCCTACAGCTCCAGCTCGAAGACCAACTTCACTGAGGAGTTTGTCCAGTCTTGCTCTTCTTGGATCATCATATTTCAGTCGTTTTCCAAATAGTAGAGATGCAACATTATTAGATGCACTTGGAGCAAGAAGGTCCGATATCTTAACAGGAGAATCTTTTCGTTTTTCTAATCTCTCTAATAATTCAAGTATTTCCTCCTAAATTAAATTTGAAAAAAGGAATTGATTTTGAATTTTACATTAAATGTTGATTTAATTAAAAATTAATGTTGACTCAACTTATTATTTCTTTCGTAGTTTGAAAAAAAATTTTACACAAATATTAGGAAATTATTATATAGTCAATGAGGAACATTTGTGACAATTCTCTTGACAAATAATTTCTATATTACTTTTATAAGCAATAATCTACTGAACTTATAACTATTCTGCTTTACTAACTTTGAGATAGTAAAATAACTTTCGCTGAGTACTTCAAAAACCTTAAATATCAATCTTTTCAAATCAAGCCTAATCATGAATATTACGATGTACTGATGATATGCCATGAAAGTGAAGAATTTAAATAAATTGTTACGGTTATGTTTGATTATTATGTTTTAGTTGAACAATAACAGAGTAACTTCATTACTTTTATGTGTTCTTCCATTCGAGATTTACCGAAGCCCAAATCTCTGAGTGCATGAAGTGAAAACCGCTTTTGTTCTTTCCATGGTAAATCTAAGAACGCACCAGTACCTGAAAAAAGAAAATAAAGGTATTTTGAAAGTGTTTGACGTTATTGAAGTTTTTGATATAAAACTTAAATAACGTTTAGTAATAGTCGATTATGTTAAAACAAGAATTTTTTAATATAATACAGTCAAACTTAGCAATACACATGTAATTTTAACATGTTTAATTTATTTCTGAATCGCAATAAATATCTAATTGTTTTCACAATAATTTCAACAGAATTTTGCTTCATTAGATTCATCATAAAATTCATATTTGTTATCATTGATAAAATATTTGCAAGAACACCTTGAGAAATACTTTTAACCATCATATATAGAGTACTTATAATAATACAAAATATTTAAAATAGAAATATGTTGAGGTGAATACTTTAAATAAAACACGTTTTCTAGAGAAAGAGTTTAATTACTTCACGTAATTATCAAAAGTTGAATAAAAGTAAAGTTTGCTTTTATAATTTTTTATACTGTTATCTGAAATGATACTTACGGATGGTGATTTCACTGAGTTCAAAAGGCAAGTCATCAGGTCTTCCCATGAATGAATCATCAGCGAAGGCTTCCTTTATGGTTTTGAAGTCACATAAAATAACAACGTCTCTACAGCCAAGTCGTACTCTGAATGTAACATCGAGAATGGTTTGGTTACTGTAGTCTTTTATAATTTTTTAAAGTTATGAAACGTAAGTATATAACAGGAAAAATGTAATTTTAGTGAATTTCTACAGATTGTGTGGGCTTAAAAATCCTATTTAAATGCTTCCTTACTAGTTCGAATCGTGGCAGATGATTTAGACAATCAGATTAAAATATTTTTTTTATTACTTGAAGATTGTGAGAATCGTGCTGCAAAATTTACCGATTGTCATTTTAATAGAATATTTTCAATTATTCTCTGAATATCTCGTAAGTGTTGTAAAGTGGAAATATTGTAAATGAAGTGATAGTAAGACAACGGTAGTAAAAATTCACTTGTTCTTTTAAAGAAATGGCTGAATATATTTCAACAATTTATTGGTTGGGAAAAAATAAGCAGTCGCATTAAAATATATTAATAGTGAACAAAAAATAACTACAAATATGTGATTTTATGAGATGTAGTGTTCAAATCTGTGCCAAATTTGAGAATCTAAAATTTTTAGTACTTAATTTATTTGATTTTCCTTACATCTGCTTTTAACATTATTATGCAAGCAGAAAAGAAACATTAGAAAAAATAAAAAAGTTTGTGAAAAATATCCCACTATAAAAAGTAAACTGATATATAATCTACAATTTCCTGAATCTAAATCACAGTTCGAATTTAAGAAATTTAAATTTAATTTAAATTCCAAAGTATCTTTCAAATTCTTTACATGAAATATTAATAAAAATGCACACACACACACACACACACACACACACACACATATATATATATATATATATATATATATATATATATATATATAATAGTATAAAGCAGCCTTTTCCTTATTTGTATTATATTACATTGTTTTTCTTGATTTTTTTCTATTGGTATTAAATTGTATAGTTGTTTTTTGTTTTATCTTGATCTTTTTTTTCAACGATGTCAGAAAGCTTTTTAAATATTTTATAACAATGAATATAATGTAAAATAAAATATTAATACTACTCCAATTTAAATTTCAATATATTAACCAAAATTTCTTGAGTCGTTTTAAAAAATTTCTTTTAGAATTTTCATAATTTTTGTGTCGAGGATCTAATATATTTGCAATGACGAAAAAGGTTTTAAAATTCTGTTTTCTAAATCTTGAATCGTTATTCAGAAAATAAATCATCTAATATTTCTAAAACATTCTTATTTAGATACATCCTTAAAAATAGAAGTAAGATTGAAAATGGTTATTCTGTTATTTATTTTGTCCAACAAACATATTCATTTTATCGGAGTCACTATAAGCAAATCTAATATAATATATTATACATTCCCTATTTACCACCCTTCATTAAAGGAAGTTGTTGCACTTCAAGCCAGTGAATTTTTTTGTTTTAATGGATGAAACACTGAAATTTTTCTATTGCAATTTTAATATGAATAAATGTAACTGCTAACCATAGAAAATATTACACTATGAAAGAAACAAAATTTTGAATTTTCTTTGCAGCGAACAAAATTCTGAAGTTAATTAAGCATATTATTATAAAATCAAGTAGCATATTTTTGGTAAATAACAAATATTTTTTGTTTAGAACGAATATTTTAATTATTGATAAGATTACAATTCGAATTAGTTAAATAATTGAAGAGGAAATATCCCTATAATGACTTTTTAAACATTTTTGGCTTTTGATCATTTTTAAAATCGTTTTTCAGATTTTAAAATAAGTGTATGCAGAAATGTGCTAGTATGAAAAAGTAAATAATTTATTACTTAGATTCTAATTATATTTTATGAGATAAAATTCACGTTCGTGGAGAATGATAATAAAAAAGCGTCAATAAAATTCAGATTTCATTTAATCAGATTCAAAACGAATTTTATCTTTCTGATTTATCTTTGACCTTGGAATGCTTACGTTTGACTATATCTGAGATAAAAATTTTGATGAATCATTTTATAAAAACACTTATCGATTATTGCTACAATATTGTGAAGTTAATAATGAATTTTCTTTCAATTTAATTTTCTCTAACCAAAAGTTGGAGCTGATTATAATGTAATTAATCACAAAAATCTAATAAATCTTGAGAATTTATGCTTTCAGTACTGACCCCAAAATTTGTGCTTGCTTAATTCTTCTGATATGGATATTCACGGTGGACATTGTAATAAGAACTTTTTTCATTAAGGTATTCCAACTTTAAATGAAATTGAAGTTTTACCATAGGATTTAAAATGAATAAAAAACTCATAGTTTGAATATATATATATATATATATATTTCGTTTGATATCTGTAAACTCCTCTTCCTTTTCACTATGTTAACAATTTCATCATCTGCTATTTCTCCAGTACATATTACATTACTATATTCAAATAATCTTCATAAGGAATTTCAGGCAGCAAAGGGTTTCTTTGTCGGAGTTTATGCCTCAGTGACTCATTTTTCCTGTTCACCAAGAAAATTACCTTTAGTTTTTGCATCTACAATTTTTTTTAAAATAAAACATGCTCATTGAAATGATATTCTCTATATTGTCTGTCTTTCAACATCATTCCAAGCATTGTTTGACAAGTGTATTGCTCCTAGAAAGCCAATTTCATAATGCTGCCACAACTCCGAACCCATAATCACTCAGCAAAGGTACTTTATGATATTTGGTCTTGAATCCGTTAATAATGCCATGATCCATGGGCTGTAAGACAGAAGTTACATCAGGCAGTAGAATCTCTTCATGAATCGGTTCAAGATCTGGAACTTCAACATGAGCAGTTCAGTTATCCACGATTAGAATACGATTTTGCGAGACAATTTTTATATATGCTCCCAGTCATTCAAGCTTTAATGTTAGCATGATACACAGCTGGTAGTTTTCGAAAATTTTTGAAACATCTAGGCTTTAAATATTTTCCAATTAAAAGCAGAGGCAGTTTTTCTGCTCCATTCACGTTGGCTGCTAACAACAATAATTCTTTGTTTCCCTCTCTACCTCTACTACAATTATTGCCTTTAAATCTAAATGTTTATTTGGGTAAGATCTTAAAAAGCAAATCTGTATCGTCCGCGTTGAAAATCGGAAAGCAGCGAATTCCATTTAATTCTGGAAAATTTTATTCACAGTTTCACTTTTATCGCACAATTTTTTTTACATCAAACTGTGTCTATATTTTAAACTTTTGATGCTTTGAAATCTGTTATGTTTAGTTTCATAACAAAGAAGTTGAATATGATGATATTACCATCAGCAGGAATGTTTATTCCCTTCGTTTTTCTCATCCAAGCCAGCAAAAATGTTTTCAGTTTCAAATGCTTTGCTTCTTTAAAATATTTTCGAGCCAGTTCTTTTACTGCCACTATTTCCTTTTTCAAGGATTTTTCCCCGATTTTTTAAAATTGTCGAGAGGTCGTTCTTTGGAATGATATATTTTTTGGCCTTTAATATTTATTTACTTACTTGTGTTAGAAGTTTCATTTTTATTTCGATTGATAACATTCTTCAATTGCGACAAATCCTCAATTGAAACGTTTCAAATTTTTTTATTATTATTTCTACTGTGTCAGGTTAGATACTGGCCACTAGTTTGTAAAAACGTGAGTGTCCGTAAATTAGAGGTTCGTATAAAAAACATCTATCTGTCAATCTATCTAACTATCTATCTATCTATCTATCTATCTATATATATATATATATATATATATATATATATATATATATATATCAATTGGTCAAATTATTTATATAATGTTAATTTTGTAAATTTTAATTAAGTTGATGTTTATTTATTGACATTTAGTTGTCAGAGTAAATGACTCAGATTAATGAATTGTAGGTTAGAGTTCTTACATTAATAAAAAATTAATAGAGTTCTTTGTCTTATGTAAAACTTATGAAACATAAATATCATGATCGAATATTTTTAAAATACAAATAGCTTAATCACTTCAATGTCAATTTTAAGCATGAATAATTTAATACAGCTTAATCACATTGTGAAAATTATATTTTCGAGTTTGTTATTTGCACCGCATTTAAAAAGTACTTTTATGCTTATTCGTTACAATTTTATTAAAAATTAAAACTTCTGTTATCAAATTTATAATTCAAATTTATAAATTATTGATAAATCATCGAAAAGTGATATAGAAAAAATGAAACGTACTTGTATACAGGACCATATTTCTCTGCTAACTTTGTGAATTTAACATAAGGTTTCTTCGTTAAGAAAGGTAAGTATCCAATAACTGGTAATCCAGTAGGACCTGGTAAGGGATTCTTTATTTTCCCCTTTTGCTGTAGCCATGTGAACAGGAGAATTACAAGGATAGCAACAATCACAAGAGATTCTGTATCCATCTTGTTGCCCAGAACGCTTCTTTATTCGTTCTGTAATTTAATCTTTTTGTTTTGCTCTTGAATTTTCATCTGTTATACAACTTGATTTTTATCTTCAGTTATCAGAAAGTTGCACAAACAATGGCATTGGACTTTTTTTAAGTTTTGAAAATAAGAAAAATATGTGTAAACACCTTTTACAATAGATGCTGATAATTATTTGCTTACATTGGAGTTTACAATTTTACTTTTTATTTTTAAATTTCATTGTTTTGAATAGCTGTTAGGTATATTTTTAAAAACATATTGAAATATAAAAAATTTTAATTTTGTTTTAAGTTAATAAAAACTATTAAATTTTGATGAAAAATTAAAGAAATAATGGCATTTTGTACAAATACTCACATTTTTTTTTTTCAAATTATAAACTTATATACTTAATTTACCTTCCTTTATTGTGAAAGGACATTTTATGTTATGTTAGCATACTGAAACAAATAACTAACCTTGGTTTTTACCAATGATGTAATGTATTAAAAGAGGCAAAAGTACTTTTTTGTTTTAAACTAAAATCACAAGTGACGAGTTTACACAATTCTCATTACACACCAGTATTAGAAAGAAGTTAAGTCTATAAATGGGAATTAGTTTGCAAAATGACAGTTTCTTGTTTAACTGAAATAAAATCAGATTAATTTCTTTACTAATTAGCCGTTTGCAGTTTCACATAACATAGTAAAACTATAAATAAATTGTCCTATCTATAGCTCGTGGAACATTTTAATGTTCCATTTTGATAATTTAAGGGGAAATAAATACAATATAAATTCCAATAATAAATTCAATATAGATATCCTAAAGATTTTTGATGTCATTATACTTGTGAAGATTTTCAATAAATCTATATTATTAACACCCTTTTTCTAAATGTTTATATCACTAATATTATATTCATTCTAAATATTATATTCATTTAGAAAACCATTTATCTTCTATTGTGCAAAAATATACTAATGTAGAATAGAATCTAAAAACTGAATTTTTAATATTTTGACCCTGCTGGGTTAAAATTTATAAGATTTTTGCAGAATAATCTCAGACTTTTTTCAGATTAATCATAATAAAAATTCATTTATATATAATCACAAAATAAAGGAAAATATCAATGAAATATAGTTTCTGAAATCTGTTTTATGGTTAAAAAAATATTTGAATGTAATTAAAATTTATCAGATTTTTGTAGAATCTATAGATTTCTTTTACATTAATCATGACAACTGGAAATGGAG
Source organism: Latrodectus geometricus (assembly GCA_026290005.1). Taxonomy (NCBI): domain Eukaryota; kingdom Metazoa; phylum Arthropoda; class Arachnida; order Araneae; family Theridiidae; genus Latrodectus; species Latrodectus geometricus. The sequence goes on along the minus strand of JAPDSC010065941.1, from coordinate 511,403 downwards.
AAAAAAAAAGTACCTAACTGTTCTGTCAAAGTTGGACTTCAGTAAACTTTATCACCAAAAGTGTTATGTGTGACTTTCTTACTATAATCAGCTACATATAGTAATTTTTTAGATTTTATTTTCTGTGATTGCCATATATATGTTTCAGTTTTTTTGTTTATTTAGAGAACTTGATTTTAAAAATTAATAATATTTTCTCTTTTGAATTTTTATTCACTATTATTCTTTTTATTCTAATATTAATATTTGCTCTCATTGCTTGTACATTATTTACATTGTTCTTTACTTCTACTATTATAACCTTTATAAAACTCCAGACATTTGCGGTTATTGTTTTTTATGAAATTTCTTAAGTAAAATTTCCTCAAGAATAAAATATACTTCCAGCAGACCAAAGTGTAACAAATATTTTTTGGAAAGTGATGCTCTACATATGATCTCTTAGCTCTCTTGATAATTCCCGATTTACATTTAAAGACTGAAGGAAAAATTATTTATATTAAAATAAATACTTTTTTATTTATCAAATGAAAAAAAAAATATTAATAGAGGATTTAATTTTTATAAGGATAATCCATAAGCACACGGAAATCGAATGCGACAGAAAAAAAGCTACCTCTAGAAATATCATACACATATATTATGCATTATATACACATTACAGAAAGGCACCTGATGAGTCTAGCGTACACCAAAATGACTAGAGAGTAGGAGAATGATATATAAGAACCTATGGAAAAGAAGGAAACGTGTTCATAACCAGTTTGTACGGTGCTCAGTGCCATGACCATATAAGTGGTATGACACAGATAATGATGTTTTCTGTGATGGATTTTTGACCAATTGGTAAGAGGTCGTATGCATATTACAGTAGCTGAGGAACTCAAAATCACCCAAAATGCCATCTCTATGTTGTGGCAAAAATTCCAAGATGATGGAAATGTCAACAGACGTTAACGTATAGGCCACTCTCGAATGATAATGCTGAATGACGACTGGTAATAGACAGTAAATGTCAAAAGAAGCAGAAAAAGAAGAGCAACTGTCACATCAACTATCGTCAGCCACTGATACGACTGTTTCAAGGAAAACCACGTTGGACAGTATGGTCTATATATACTCACAGGCCTGTCAAACGTCATTCCACTTACGGCAACTCATTGTTACCAGAGGTTAGCCTGCAGTAGAGAACATGCAATGTTGACACGATCTCAATGGGCTTGTGTTATGTTTATGACGAGTTAAGGTTCAGCTTACAGACCAATTCTCATCGGACGTTCATATGGGAGACCCCAAAAACCCAGTACCACCAGGGCAACATCATTGAAGCCAATGTTACGGTAATGCATGAGTGCTTGTTGGAGAAGCATTATACTGGACTCTAGAAAAGATTTGCATATTGAATTAGGAACCATGACTGGCTAAATATATCTGGACGTTATTCAAGAAGAACATGTCTGTTTGTTGAGGGGCACAGTGGATGCTTGTGTTTATGGATGACAACACTCGTCCTCACCGTTCGAACATTGTCAAGGACTGCCTTCAATCTTAGAATATGACTTGTATGAAATGGCCAACTTTCTAATTTAACCAAAATTCCATAGTGCATATGTGGAACATGCTTAGCCAATGAATCGCAGACCATCAACCAATTCCTACATCTGTACCGGACTTTCGGTAAGCAATGCTTCCTGAGTGGAGTTCTCTGTCCGAAGGCGGAATCAAGTGCAGTTCGATAATGTGATTCTTAGCATGCCTAGGAATTTTTAGTGTGATCGAATGTATTTCTTCAGGTGAGAGACGTATGATGTATTGGCAATAGCATACTGTTTAGTTGTTGTATGGGCGATATGTGGTGTAAGAGCTCCAGGGAGCTATAATCGTGTTTTATGTGTGCCTGTTATCATATATACACTATCTCTTTTGTTCTTCTGCATTTGTTTAGTACACGGGCTTTATGAATAAATCACGGTTGCTTTGTTTCTGTACCTTTAGTTACCGCTTCCGGTACTATCGTTTATTTATAAACATGTGTGTTATTGAGAATAAAATGTTCATGAAGTTTTTCTTTTGGAAATATAATAATTAGGTTCCCTTATTTACGAGCTTTGTTTGTATACTTTTATATAATATAAAGTAATTGTGATGAGGAAAATATTTTGATAATTGAATTATATCCAGAAAACAGATAATTTGGAGTACCTCATATTAATAATCAAATTTGGAAGAAACATATTGTTGTCAAATTTGATTGTTAATTCGTTACTTATATTTTTAATAACAATTTATTGTTATTTTTTTATGAACTAAAAATTTTAAAACGATAGAATTTAGTAAAATTTTTGGACAAAAATTAGACATAAAAAAGAATTGTTATTTTACTATTTATTTGCTTCTGAAGTTGAGAAGGATCAAAATTAGAATTTACAAATTATCTTTAATACTCACAACTTCCATTAGATTTATGGAAGTTTTATTTTTGAAGTGTTTTACAGTTTAAAGAAACTACTATTCAATTTTTACATTAAAAATATTTATTAACAATTTTTACATGGTTGAAGAATTCAGTTGGGCAAATATAAAAATGAAAACATGAATATTTTAACGTAACTCTAAGCAAATGCCTTGTCTCTCTGGTTGAAGACCAATTCCAAGTATGCCATCAAAATTCGCTCTTTTGCCAGGTGGCATAGACAATTTAAATTTCTGCAAAATGGCTGTGAAGTAAAGGAAAACCTCAATTTCTGCAAGCGTTTTTCCTGGACATTGCCTTTTGCCTGCAGAATAAAAAATCAATTAGTATTAACCTTTTTATTTGTAATTCTTCTATTAACCTAAAATTTTCCCTAATAAGAAAATTTTCTAATTTTAAATTATAAAATTAATTTAATTAAAATTTTTAAAGCAATAAATCCTAATAGCTTTATTAAGTTGATTGCATATAGTATAATGAAAAACATTTTTATTGGTTAATCTAAGATATTTTGTAATATACGTATACTACTTAAAATAAGTAATACATATTTTTTAGTAGTATACGCATATGCTACTCCAATTAAAAAAAAAAAAGGGTAGTTAACATTGTAGGAAACTACGCAAATTTAACAAAATAGATGTCCAAACGCTTCAAAGCAATAATAATATCTCACGAATATCCTTCGAAATGCTATCCTTTTTACAAAATTATTTAGCGGTTATTTTGATATATAATGAATTTCGAAATGAAAATTGATGCGCCACAATTATTTATTTATCTTATAAAGTTTAGTCTACTAAATTAAATAAAATAAAAATTTTAGAAATTTAAGGTTTGTAATATTTTTAATATATTTATGTGAAACAATTTCAATGTGGTACTTTGAAATTAATAATCTGTAATAATAAAAGTAATTTTTCTGTTTCATTTATTGAATTAATATGCATTTAAGACAAATAACAGAATTTTTAAAATATTTTACTGATAGTAATAAATTCCAAATAAGAATAACTTTTGACAAAATGTAACTGGTATAATTTGTTAAAATAATATTTATATAAGAATTCAAAATTAACAATAAAGCATTAATTGCAATTGGTTTTAAACATTCAATAATTTCTTAATATTTTAAAATTTTTAATTATCTAATTTTCGAAAACGGTACACCAATAATAATGTAATTACGCTGAAATTTCAAAATATTATTTCCTTTTTTTAATTAATTTTCAAATGAAAAGTTAGTATCCCTTAATTTTGAAAAGGTCCATGAAGTTAAACTTAATCAAAGAAAAACGTTCATAGGAAGTTGGTTTATATGAGAAAATATTGTAAATTCTACAACATCTAGATTAAAAAAACTTCAGAAATGTGAAATGATGCGTAATAAAGAGATTCTCTTGAAAAAAAAAATCAAAATTATAATTTTTATCAAAATAGTAAAACCATTAGTTTTAATTTATAACAGAATATTATTAAATTATTCCACTGCTATCAATCATACATGAAATAAATACCAGAGGTATGCATAGTTTCAAAATAGTAAAACCATTAGTGAGTCATAGTTTTTTTCAAAAATATCAAACCATAGGTGAAATTTCTATTATGTCAAAAAATAAAAACAGAGGCTATTTGTATATATAAACAGAGGAAATTTGCAAAAGCATTGTTGGAATTCATTGGACACTCAGGGAACCCATAACACTAACGTAATTGAAATCTCTATCTGTCCATGTTATAATTATAATAAATATAAGTTTTAGTATCTATGAAAATTGCTAATTTGATTTTAAAAACAAATTTTTAATTTTGTAGATTTTTCATTAGAAGGTACAAGAGATTACCGATGCAAAAATAAAAATGGCTTAAAAATTATATACACTAATGCGAATGGTCATTCTTTGAATTTTCAAACAGTCTCTTTTGCTCTTTCTGGATAAAAATCAATCAAAACTGGCTTTTTTAAAAAAAAATAAAAAAAAAAACTTTTTTTAATATCAAAATTTTTTACAATTTGTTTTGGATGTTCTAAATTTTCCAGTCATAAAAAACAGTGATCTTGCTGTTTATGACAGAAAAAATATGTTTCGTAAATGAGAACCGTTACGTTTCACTTATATCTCAAAATACCAACAAATTCTTAATATCATTTATGTTCTTAAGAGCAATAGAGGGTGCACAAAAGAAGGTAAAAGGCTAAAGGAAGAAGTTAATATATAATTATAAAAATAAGATAATAAATAATAAAATATTAAATGCTTCTTCTTCTTTAAAAAAAATAAAATAAAAAACTGATTCTTTTTTGTCTTAGAAATTTACATTATCAAACTAGAATACCAGGAATTTTTATGAAAGAATATAAAAATAGGAAAAGACAACTAATTTACTTGATTTTTTCATATTATCGATATAATTAGTGACAATAAAAAAGGTTTTTACTTGAAAATAGCTTCCTTGTTATAATTTTATTCTGATTAATGCAATTTAATCATAAGTTTAGATCAAAATTTCTTTATTAAGGCTTTTTATTTTTATGGTAATATAAAAATATGTAAATTTTGTTTTAAAAAAATTTCTGCATGCTGAAAAAATATTCTTTTACTTGAAACAAATTTTAAAATGCAATTGTTAACGAAGCTGAGATACTTACCGATAGAGAAAGGTATGAAGTACTCAGGCTTAACAAGTTTTTTCCCATCTTTACTTAAGAATCTCTCTGGCCTGAACTCATGCACATCTTTACCCCACAGAGATTCATCATGGTCTGGAGCATATAAGATGGCCAGCACATGAGAATTCTTTGGTATAAAATATCCATTCAATTCAGTATCTTTCAATGTGCTATAGCATGGAAAACTTTTATTATCTAATGTCTAAAATTTATATTAAATTTTAATATTACAATAAATGTTTGAAAGTAAATTATCTTTGATAAAGATCATAAGAGAACTTTCGTTTTTGTTCTTAATAATTTGCTAAAATTCTTGAAGCCTCGATAACATGAATATCCATTTCAAAAGAAAAATAATTTCTCATTGTTTATGGAGGAAAAGAGTTTATTTATATGTAAAAAATTAATTTTTTAAAAAAAATATCGGGAAGAAAAATTTTATAATTACTAATTCAAGAATACGGCCCTGTTTACTGATGCCATAATGCTAGACGTAAAAATGTATTTCTGTTGCTATGCATTTTTTACAAAAATGATTTTCGAAAGAAAAAAAACGGCTTATTAATTTGTAATAGTTTTCTGAATATTGGAAAAGTTTTGTGCAAAATCTTAATTGAAGAACAGGAATATTAAATTTATTGAAGGACGATTCCTGATATATCCGATCTTATATTTAAAAAAATTAGACAACTGTATCAATTTATATAAACAAACAGAACAGATAAGATATTTTAACAGCACTTGTAAATGCAGATTAATACCCTTCAGTAAGCTCAGATAAACATTCTTCACGGTTTATTTATTAGAAAACCATGTCAATATATAACTTTTGCATTTTATGCATAAAATAAATTACATTTTTAAATCTAGTTTGTATTCATTCAAAACTTACTTATTAAAATGGTAATACTTATGCTAATACAAGGTACAAAATGCTTTCCTAATATAATTATTTGAAAAAGTTTGCGAAAGGGGATTGAAAAATTATTTCCAAATTCAATTGACATTTATTTTTATCAAGAAATAAATTTAAATTTCTTGAAATAATTTATTTAAAGTTAGAGAAAATAGTAGGATTTTTGAATTTAAAATTAATGCAATTGTTTAAAAAATTAATAAAAGAAAAGTAATAATTACGACCTATTTATGAAATTTTTCGTTTTAGACTTAAGGATAGACTATTGGTAATTCTAGTTGAAAGCATAAACGTAATTAATATTACTAAAATAAGTATAAATTCACATATTTTATTTAAAATTTGTCATGGAAGTGCGTTTATAACACTAATGCACATTGTGCAAAGTAAATATGCTTATTTACCAAGAATTAAGAATGCCTGGATTGATGAACTGAAAAAAGGAATTCAGTAATAATTTCAAAATTCAACATTTAATATTTTACACCATGTATTCAATGTCAGTCTATCAAAAGTATTTTCTCTTTTACTGGTAGATAACAACTATTTGATGATTTGCTGGTATCACTGCAGTAGATAGTTAATTTGTCAAATAGAAGTATAGAACGATTGAATGGTAAAATATCAACTATATGAATCTTGGTTTTGAGGACTAAAACCAAGACTCTTGGTTTTCAGACATGAGTTTTGGCTTTGATATATTAGTTAAAGTTTACTATTGTAGAAGTGATGCGAAAATAAACGAAAACTTATAATGACAATTGAATGTCCTTAGTTATATTGGGTTGTCCGGAAAGTTCGTGTCAATTTTCGGCAGGTAGTGCGAGAGACCTCACTATCACAATTATTGTAAACAAATGACATGTGTACATATTCTAAAAGAGATAACTTCAGCTATGTTTGGAAAAAAGTTCGGTTACAATTCGTTAATTTTTATCAGTTATGTATGCCTTAGAATATAGTGGCAAATGAAGTGCATTATAACCATTTAATGCTTTTCTTTTTCTGAAAGGGCAAAAATGCCACACAAGAGGCAAATAAGATATGCGCTGTTTATGGCGAGGATGCTGTGGCCGAAAGAACTGTGCGAAAGTGATTGGCTTGGTTTAAAGATAGAAATTTCGACTTGGAAGATCAAGAACGTCCAGGTAGGCCGTCCACTACAGACAAAGATATGAATTTTCACTACACGAAAGATGGAGAAAGGTTGTGGAGCAGAATGGTACCTATATAATTTAATAAATGTATATCAATATTTAAATGAGCAACATTTTAATTGTCCTAAAATATCGGCATGAACTTTCCGGAAAACCCAATATAATGGCATACTAAGTCTTGATATGCTATAAGATTAATAACTCTTACATGAATAACAAATTAAATTGTATTAAAACCAACTTAAGTTCTTACTATCTCATAATATTTAAAGGAATGATTGTTTTCCATCGCATAGCTTCCAATATAACAGCTTCTGTGTACGGCATTTGCAGATGGTCTTGCCAGGTGGGGAATCTTTCTCGTCCGAGAACTTCATCAATTTCTTGATGAATTCTCGCCTGAACTTCTGGAAAATCAGCAGCCACTAGCAATGCCCAGTCTACTGTTATTCGCACTGTCTCACTGCCAGCTCCAAAGAAAGCTCTAGCTAAATCCAACAAAACCTCTCCTATTTTAAAGAAAATATATTTCTCGTTTTATTACTTTTTGAACTGCTTAAATAGATATGAGATGTGAACATAAAATGTATTTTATATTAATTACATTTAAAACAATTCCATTTTATGTGGATTTAGTCCTCAGAATAATTTTTTTTCATCTTTCATAATTTTGAAGGATATAACACTTTTAAAATTTAATTAATAGCAAATAAAAAACCATTTTGGATATTTATTCATATTTTAACTTGAAAGATTTTTAAAGACATTTTTACATCCTCTTCGAAAATGTAGGCCTAAAGAAAAGGTTAGTTATTGGAAACTAGTCTGAATTGCAAAGACTGAAATTCATTGCAGAAGAAAATTGAGGATTATTATGTATCACTAATTATAGTTTTGTGTCGAGAATTATGTGGCAAAAAATAATAGAAGTATAAGAAGCAAGGATTGTATTAGGTTATAAGAGTTTTATGTAAATACTGACAAAAGATGCCTTAGATTTGATATGATTGATTTCAAGGCAAATAATAATATTCCAGAAAAATAATGAATAATTGTGGATGCTAGTGTGTTATTAAATATTAAATCAGGCATTATTTGTTTTTAATTTATGGTTATTAGAAACATTTCCATGCTTTATATTCATCCAGTAATATAAATGTCTGAATGAAAAGCATGGAAATACCTTTCTGGATATTAAGGCTTTTCTCACTTTATCATTTCATAAATTTGTAAATTCAGGAAGACATTTACAAATTTCCCCAACAGTTATTCAAAAATGCCAGAGGAAAATGTTCATTCGAAAAGTATATATTACTGTTATAGTCAAGGGCAATTGAAATTGGACTTTTATTTGAACAATATTTATAATTACTGTTAACAATAGGAAGATGATATATAGTGCTGTTACACAGCCGCGAACTGTACTACCTGGTGTTACAAAATGAGTTTCTCCATTAGCTTAGTCCAAAGATTACAAATAAGATAGTTTTACGTATATGTTAATAGAACTATTTCTGATTTTGGGAAAAGTTAGTTTACATATGAGTCAAGACTTTTTTCAATTCGGTGGTAAGCAATTAAGAGTCTAGGCAGCACACAGAGTGAATAAAGCTCAGCACATTATGCATAACATCATAATATATTAAAAATTCTTTATTTAAAAATAAAGCATCATGATCTGGGAAGAAATTTATCTTATAAACCTAAACATATACAGAATTCAATAAGAGCTGTAACGCATTAAGATGATGTTCCACATTTTATTGTAAAGTTCCATTCTACAATTTTCTCCTATATTAAGCTTTTATTTTAATATCTGCTTTTATTTAAAAATAATATTTGCTTTTATTTCCATGATAGTTCCTAAAAAGTCTGATATAATGAATGTTTACACACAGAAGAACGCATTTGGAGTGTTTGGAGTATGATTCGATTTGAATCCCACTAAAAATTTTGATGTCTCTCTACGTATGTTGTGTACTCACATTCCTTATTCTCAACCGCTGTTACAGACTAGAAAGTTGCTCTACTGATGGAAAGACAGTTACTTGAAGGGCGTTGAGAGCATCATGCATAATATGATCAAGAGCTTTTAACTTAATATTCATGTGATGAATTCTCAGATATTATGTTAATACATTTTTTCCCCTTTTTTACTTTAAACATCTTTTTGTTAATACTAGACTATGATATCTCTCCTCCTGTAACTCATAAATTTCAATATTTCTCCAATTTTAATAATAATTTATCTATTTTTGTAACATTTGAAATTTTCTTGTTTTCATTTTTATATCAATGTAATATTTTCCAATTGTTTCGCATTTACTAATGTGTGCATAATTTTTATAATTAAGTGTGCATTCCATATGTAAATTTTAATTAATTATTATATATGTATAATCAATGAATCTAAACATAAAGTACACATTACGTTAGTTTGTTTTCATCTAGTTAGGAAAGAAAAAGAATGGCAATGTAAAGAAAGAAAAACAAAATAAGGGTTCATTTTATGAAAAACAAATATTTTACGTGAAAAATATGAAGGAATTTGAAATGATGGAGTCTTTTTTAGTTTTTAAGCTTAGTTTTTAGTAATTTAAAATGACTCATTTTTTTAAATACAAACTTATTGATAATTGATCTCCCATTAGTCTTAAAAATATGAATCAAAGAAACTGTCCCTAATTATTTTAAAATTTTTGTCTAGGACATACTGAAGTTTAATAAAGAAATATAAAATTTTTTTTACAAAATAAAAAATTAATAATTAACAATAAGTATCAAAAGTAAAATAATTAAAAATATTAAATTTTATAAAAAAATGATTCAAATATAAAACGAATTGAAAAAATTCTGTTTTTAAATATAAAATTAAATCACAATTATTATGTATAAAAATATTTGTTAGAGTGAATATAGTTTATATGAAATATTTATTGTGTAATTTGCTTAAAATGTAAATTTCATTAAAAAAAAAATCTGAAAGATTGGTAACAAATGGTTGATATTAAAGCACAAGCAATTGTAGAAACAGATAAGTAAATTTTTTGTGTATTTATATTTTATGTCTACTCTTTTTGGCAAAAGATATGTAAATAATAGATTCATTATTGCTTTTTCTCATTAAAAAGGTTTAAATTTGATCTTACTTTTAAAACCAGTATTAGGGTCTTCACTTTTCTTTCTAATTTCAAGCAAATATGCATCTATGTAATCACGAACATTGTTAGGATCCAAAGTTTTTTCATGCTCTATCATTTCTTCTCTGTAAGAAATAGTGCAATTTTTCATGTTAATAAAATTTGCTAACAAAGGCAAATGAGATTTTCTGATTTTATCAGTAAAGAAAATGAACAAATAAAAAGGATTTTTAGTTTTATTACAGTTAAAATAATTTATTGAAAATCTTTCTTAATAGTAAAAATCAGAGAGAACTGAAAATTTTACTCCAAAATATTTAAAAATAGGGTATTTATTTTTACCGAAAATGATAATCAGACAAAAAATTTCATGTACAAATTATAAGTAAAATGAAATGGACTTGTATATCATTCAATCATCGCCACGATAATCACCGAATTATCGGTTTTGCTGATCACCTAAATAGTAACACTCTAGTATTTATTTCAACAGTATATGTGTTCGATTCCAATCTCGAGAGTGGATATTTGTGTAGTCTAATTTAGAATTTATTTTAATATGAGGGTCACTGTTTAATTGGCACTCGAAGGCAAATACCAGTTGAGTGACAAATTCGGTGTGAAATTTGTTTTAAAGCCATATTATCAGAAAGAACTAAATAAATAAGCAACTTGTTTAACTTGTATTAGCAGTACCATAATATTATTGATGAAATTATTGATTTGTGCCAATTTACAATATTATTAATTATTTTTTATACAAAGACTTTATTCTGTCATTAACAAACTAATTCCAATTTAAATTATGGTACAGATTCTATGCAAGCCCGGAGGCGTAGAGGTAGCGTTTCGCACTCGCAACTCAATTGTCCAAGGTTCTGTTTTTCGCTTGGGCAAGTCGACTCAGCCTTTCAATCAAGCACTGAGGTTTCGTGAATGGCTGACCACTTAACCGTAATGATTTTCCCCCTTGCAAAGCCTTCTGTCTAAAAAAAAAAAAAAATGTAGGCACTGTAGGACCTGATCTTTAGATGAGCTATCGGCCCACAGAGTTAAGTTTTTAGTAAATTCTAAGACACTAAATAATATTAAAAGAAGCAACATATATTATTGGTAGAAAGTAACTAATTGTGAGTAAAAAAAAAAAAAGAAAAAATAATAATTATTTGATATAAAAAACGTAACTAGAAATTAAATTATGAAAAAATTTAAATTATGTTCCATAATTTAAAAGAGATAAACTATAATATTTATGATAAAAAGCAGAAATACGTATAATAGAAATGAATCAAAAGAAACATCTATTTAATTATTTAAAATTAGTTTAAATTTATGTGGTGGTTGGTTGCCTATTGTCTTGTAAGCAAAATTATATTAGAAAAAGTAATCCAATTGAACACACGTTTATGAAAGAAATCTAATTGTGATCCAATCGAAACAAGTTCTTAATTTTTTTTTTTACTACGTAGAGACTTATAAATTTTGAATATTAGATTTTTACACATTATCATAACAATTTTAGTGAAGGCTCAATCAAATATATATTTTTCTTTAACATTTATGCTAAACTATTTGAATTGATAAGATAAATAATATAGATATTATTTTATTTATAAATTAGAATACCAAATTATTAACAATAGGATGAAAAATTGGCACATCAAAAAGAGTAAAGGATAATAATTAGTTTATATAAACAACGAAAAGAGCCTATTAAGCTTTCAGAATAATTGAATAATTTTTGTCAATGGTTGATTGTCATAAAGAACAGACGTTAACAAAACATTGATCTTTCCTTCAGTATATTTCATATACTTCTGTTATAAATGCAAGCTGTTAAATGGCATAATATAAAATGATGAATTTAAGGATAATGTTATGAGGAATATTTAGTCAGATTATCTGCATTTTTATTGACTTCTTATTATGGCATACGTGTGCCTGTTGGAAAAGAGGTTAAAAAACTTAACAAGTCAAAGGAACATTGGGAAAACGATGAAAATGTTCACAGCAATGCGTTTTCTCTGGTTGTTTCCACACACATCTGTGGTTGTCAACAGAAAGCAACATGAAAACAGAGTATGTCATCTAAGACTATTTATCTCCAGTCAACTCAGTTTCAAGATGATAGGACCCGATATTACTATTGTCAGATTTGCATTATACAGACATGAGAATTAAGCGACATAATGATCAGATATTATTAGATCAGTTAGTTGTCAGAAGAAAGATAATTATAACGATTTCCAACTATTCAACATTGCCGCATATGTATAATCCACACAAAAATTCCATATGTATGTGTGAGTTATATGTATGGAGTTATATTGGACAGTTGATAATGGTCAATGCAGGGATTTGACAGCTGTTCTGATAATAATCTATTTATTAATTCTGTTGTGGATTTAAATCAACTGCTGTAGATCTGACATTACATATAACATATTTGATTTCCATTTGCCATCATAATCTAATCGACATGCCATTATATCCTTTTATATATCTTCTTCATAAATTTCTTTTAAAGAAAATTTTCATAGATAATGGCGCTATTTAAATGTCGCTAGTAAGAAAAAGTCAGAAGCTTATCCTGGTAGACATGCATAAAACAGAAATCTAACACTTAACTTCTGTTTTTCAACAGTGAATGGAGTGTTTCAAAATAGATGATGGTTTTCAACAGTGGATAGTCTGTTTAGAAGAGAATGATTTTACTGCTAAGTTATGTTTCACCATTGTGTTTTCCAAATCACATTGATGTAGGTTGCTTAAGATTGCTACCGAATATTACTACTTCTAGGGAGGCTTTTTCAGTTAGTGATTCTTATTAATATGACTTAAGGAAAAAAAAAATCAGTTAGTTCCCAAGTATTCAAAGCAAGAGATGTACATGTAAAAAGCAGTAGCGCAACATCCATCTTACTGTTGTTCCCAATTGATTGTTATTGATGATGGAGTTTCCTTCTATGAAGACAGCGATTAAAGTACGAGGAATCATTAAAGTTTCAACATTTATTCATTTTCCGGAAATTATTTACAAGAGCTCAAAAAATAAATAAATCAATAAATAAAAAAAAAAAAAAATGCTGAATTTTGAGTAAAATAAAACTCAAATGTACTGATGTGCATTACCATATGCATCTGATGCATTACTTAAGATATCTTGAAACTATTTTAATAATAATACCATTAATAGAAACCTTAGAATTAATTTGCTGAGTTATGTTTTGATATTTCTTTGTGGATAACGTAACAGCCGAAAGTTACTATACAGCTTATTAACTTCTGCTATGTGCTAAAATCTGGGAAGAACTTTTGTAAATAATGTGCTATATTTAAGTGACCAAAGAGAAAAATCTGGAAATTTCAAAGAACCTCTTCTGGTACATAAATCTACCCGGCGCTGAAACTCATTGGCCACTTTCTATTCCTCAGCAATGACATAAATTGAACGAGAGATTGCCAAGTTATTCGTGAATTGTATCAGAATAATAAAAAAAGAAAATGATCTAGTGATGTGACAATTAATATTCAGAAATACATTCGGTGTGGTTGAGCCAGTAGCCGAATGGTTAGCACTCTTTTATTCAGTTCATGGTTTCGAATCTGACCTTAAGCTGGAATGTTTGTTGTGGTTTGAAATCGAATTTAAAACATTGGTCCCGAACTAATCAGCCCTCATGTTCAAAGAAGGACCGTTGAGCGATAAATAAACAAACATAATACTATGATCAAGGTAAGTTGTTGACATTTTGCTGCTTCATATAAGATTAGATTAACAGTAAGAAATGCATTAATATAAATCTTTCAAAAATATGATATGCATACCTGCAAAATTCTTTTGCTTCATTAAGAGCTCTGACGAGTTTGCCGTTATTTCCCAAATTGAAGAACGTCATAAAAGATCTGATATAAGGAAAAAATATTTGCCAGCCAGTGGCTCCCGCTAGAAGACCTATATCACTGAGGATTTTGTCCAGTTTTGTTCTTCTTGGATCATCATGTTTCAGTCGTTTTCCAAACAATAATGAGCCTATGTTGTTGGATGCACTTGGAGCAAGAATGTCCGACACTTTAACTGGAGCAGCTTTTTGTTTTTCTAATTGATTTAACACTTCTTGTATTTCATCCTAAGTTAAAAAAGATTTTAAAATATCATGAAAAATATAAATTCAATAAAAATATTTTAATAAATCGTTTGCCTTTTGAAAGAAAATATTATTTTCATGGAAATAATACATGTGTGATGTCGATTGTATCAACAATTTATGGAATCATTGATTATTTTTATATATAGTTTTTATATTGTTTTGAATAATACTGAAGTATTGTGGAAATTATTTTATTACATTGCTTTTGAACTATTGAAAGATAGTAATAATTTTTTTCTTTGTGTTTCATAAACCTTAAATATTACGACTTCCATTATTTTTAAATATCATGGCATGCTGAGAAAATTAAAATTATAAGAAAATTAGGCATTTTATAAAAATTAAACGTTTGAATAAATATTTAGATGTTGTATATTTGCTGATAATCAAAATATGGTAGAATAATAGAGTAAAGCATTACCTTTATGTGTTCTTCCATTTGAGATTTACCAAAACCCATGTCTCGGAGGGCATGCAGTGTAAATCGTCTCTGCTCTTTCCATGGTAAATCTAAGAACGCACCAGTACCTACGAAAATGAAAAACATTACCTTGAAATTTTTAATGTTATTGGCAAAAATTAATTTTAATTAAAAATTTACTTCATATGATATTTTTAATGTAAAGGAAATATAATGTGTTAAAAACAGTCATATGCAGTGAAATACAAAATTTTAACAAATTTAAATTAATTACATTAAGTATGACATTAAACAAAAATAAATTTAGGCTTGTTAAAAATTGAATTAAATTGAACTATTAAATGAAATTAATGATTAAACTAATAAAAACATAATTAAATACGTTCATATAACAAAATTCCATTTATGATTGCAAAAATATAAGAAAAATAATTATATGAGTAATTACTGAAATATTAATAATGCGTATGAAAGTGCTTTTGAGTAAATATGAATTTCAAACAGAAGAATAAAAAGAGCATAGAGATTGAAATGAATAGTTTATTTAAAGTTTTTGACTTACTTAATTCTTTTTTTTCCCCCAATAATTTACATAAATTTGAAGTTTTCTGTTTTAATTACTTTAAATAAAAAAAAGGAATTACGTTTTGTAGTTTCACTGATTTCGAAAGGTAAATCATCAGGTCTTCCCATAAAGGCATCATCAGCGAAGGCCTCTTTTATGCTTTTAAAGTCACACAATATTACAACATCTCGACTACCAAGTCGTATTCTGAAATTAACATTAAGAATAATCTTAGTTTTCATTTGTTAATGAAATGTTATTAAATTTGTTATATGTAACAGAGAGAGAGAGAGAGAGAAACATTCTTAAAGGTTATACATTCATCATATAAATAGAGACCAATAACTACTTACTTCAAGCAAAAATTATAGTTCTGATTATGTCTAAGAACTGCCCCCAGATTCCCTTTTAAGCATGTGTTATAACTGTGAAGCGAAACTGCATAATAACGAAACCGATGAAGAAACAATCAGATTGTTCGAGTATGCGTTTTGTTGGCAAGATTAATACAGAACATGACCTATTATTATCATGCTAATAAAATCTAATTCCATAAACAATTCTTCATATTATGTTTTTATTTCAAGCATGTTACGTGTAAAAGTAATAGAGTACAAGCGAATAAATATTTTAAGATATTTCTAGTATGAAGAATTAAGAGATGATATTAGAATATTAGGAATGGGAAATAAACACTTTTAAAAATCGAAACAGTTTTAATACTCGTTGAGAGTTTCATTTTTCTAACTCATTTACGAACTTAAATAAATCTAAAACATTGAAAAAGATTTGATTCCGATTAGATTGGATGCATTTTATATAGTAAAAATATGGAAGTTCACTCCGTTTGATTTCAATACCTCTCGATTTTTAAGAGATACAGCAATTATAAGTAGTTACTAATTATTCTACCTTTATTAATATAAGATTTAAGACTGCGTTAATTATAGTTTTTACTAACAAAAATAAAAATATTATGTTAAGGAAAATTTTTATCAAAACTGAGAAAAAATTTTTCTAGGCTAATTTATTTGATTTTGTTTCCATTGATATCAGTATTAACATTTAACTACTAATTATAAGAAACTTGAATAACTTGAAATTGATATTTTATTCACGATAAAAATAATAATAATTAGAAAATCCAGTAAGAATCAATAGAATATATCTCGGATTGTTTTCGAAAAATGCTCCATAAATTTATGAAAGCGTTCTCAATCTAAATTACAATCAATATAAATACAGTTAAACACTGTTTTTCCTTAATTAACTCTTTAAAATTATTTATTTTATTTAAATGTGTCAGTATTATTTTGGAATGTGTCAGTATTATTTTGGAATGATTTTCCTCCAGTTATTCTAAAACAATAAGGAAATT
>JAPDSC010065941.1:482088-494521 GCA_026290005.1 Latrodectus geometricus | reverse complement strand
ATTTTGGAATGATTTTCCTCCAGTTATTCTAAAACAATAAGGAAATTTCAAAAACAAGTTTTAAAGTAATTTTCAGAAAAAGTTAAGTCCTAGAGTACTCTAGTTTTTGGACTTTTGCATATTTTAATAAATTAATATGTACGCTCCACACATACGAAAATTTTATTTCACGATATCATGAAACTATTTTAAGTTAATATCCTATTATTAATCACAACATTTTTAGTTAAAATATTAATTTAAAGCATTAAAAAATGTTATTGGACACTTTTTTGAAGCTTATTAACTTTCTTCTTGTGTTTTGAAGACTAATTTTTTTCTAAGAGAATATTGAATTTTACAATTGTTTATTTAATTTTACTAATAAGTACTTTTTATTACATTTACATACCAATTTCACATTCCAAAAGTCAATCTATGAAAATTTAAAAAAAATTCAAAATAATTAAAAAAATTTTATTAAAATAATTTTTTTACTTTTAAAAATAAAAATGTTAATTATGATTGATCTGATTTTTATGATTAATTAACTGCATGCATTTATTTAAGTTTAAATAAAATAACTGTAATATAACAATAGTTTTTTAAATTAATTAAACATGAAATTATTTTAAATTCAAGAATAATACAAGTATACAGCATTTAATATCTACTTTAGACTAAATTTTTTTAAAAATTGCTAAAATAAAATATCCTTTACAATTGTCTTACAATCTGATGAATTTTCAAATATCTTAAGACCTATTAGCATATTATGCAAAGTTTTTACCATTTTCTATAATTGATTCTGCAATTTCCCTACGATAAGAGCTGTAAGATCTTAAAAATATTGAAAAGGAAATTTTATTTTAGAATTTTTTATTTTACATGATATTTAGAATAAGCATTAATTTTAATGAGTAAAATAATTTCGATGTAACTGGTGCAAAAAAATTTCACTTGGTAAATTCAGACATCATCCTATCTAACATTAAACGCAGCTATTTTTTTTATGTATGATTGACATCATCTATAACCTTGGAGTGTTTATGCGTTTAAAAAAAGATAAATTCTGATAAATTATTTTATCAAAAGAGTTATCGAATATTCCAAGTACAAAAAACATTGTTTTAAGAAAAATGGAAGAAGATTCCAGTTATAATCTAATTAATTGTAAAATTCAAAAAATATTGTGACAAAGAAACTGAGGTAGAAATATGAACTAGACCTCAAAATTGGAGTAAATACTTTTGTGCATATATAATCATGACAGAAAATTTTTTATCATGTTTATATGCGCACAGAAATCTTTAAATGAAATCAAAGTGATGTGATGGGCTAAGAAAATAAATTAGCTTATCATATTTTGAATAAACGATTTAAATAAATTCATCAGTTTCCATTCTGTATCTAAAATTAAATTTTAAATGATATTCTATGATAAATTACGAAATTTTTGAAATCAAGTTCCAATTCAAAAACAACATTCCTTCAAAAAAATTTTGGGGGAAAGAATAAAAGCATTTTTATTTTTTAAGAATATATTTGAATATTTTAAGTTATTATTTCATTATTTTATTAGTGTTCAAATATTTTCCAAAAATAAAATTTATAATATAATTGTTATGAAACTAAAACTAAACTCAGTAGTATAACAGAGCAAAAGAGGGTCAATATCTATTTTTATCTACTATATCTTTTCTGAAAAAAAGTTCGTAAAATAAAAATGAAACTTACTTGTATACAGGACCATATTTCTCAGCTAATTTTGTTAACGTGACATGTGGCTTTCTAGTTAAAAATGGTAGATAGCCAACAAATGGTAACCCAGTAGGACCTGGTAAAGGATTTTTAACTCTTTTCTTTTGTAACAACCATGAAAACAGAAGAATAACAAGTACAGTTACAATTACAAGAGATGCTGCATCCATTGTGTGACTTTAAAAAGAGTTACAATTGTTCTGGAATTCAGATCGTTTGATTAGCTCTTTTATAATTTTACCAGTTATATAACTTGACTTTTATCTCCAATTATCAGTAAGTTGCACAAACAATGACTTTGGATTTTTTTAAGTTTTTAAAATATTCTAAATGAAATCATCTATTGAAATCTTGGGTCGATTTGATTTGTCATTTTATCGTCACCTTCACCCCTTTTGCCCCTGAAATATTTTTTTGATAGACATAGTAGAAAATTCTTTTTCATTATGAAGACAATTGCATATAATTATTCTTACAAATTCTACTTTACATAATTTTACAGAAAATTTTTCAAAATTATTTTTGCAGAATTTTTTTTTATTCTATACACATTTTTTACATTGATATCAAAAGAAAAGAACTCAAAGCTGTTGGGAGGTTTATGAAACTTGAATCATTTAATGTATTTTGGAAGTATTTTTCATAAGTAAAGGCCTACATTCACGTATCACTAGAAAAAAAAGCCAAGCATCTTTCCCTAAGTATATGCAATGCCCAATTTATTGTATAGCAGAAAAAGCTATAAAATCTTATTAAATAAAATATAGTCATAAATCTTAAATTATAATCAAAGTAAGCCTAATCAAAAAAAATTAATGGCTAAAATTTCTTCAGCGAAGTTATATATACTTGAATATTAATATTAATAATGGTTTTGCTGATTTTACGATACACCCTTGTAAACTTCGTAATTTTTATAAAAAATTAAAGGTTTAGTTAAAATGATGTTCGATAAATTTTTCAAAATAATTTTCCCTTATTTTTGAAAAATGTTTTGTTAATTGTCTTAAATGATAACACAAAAAATTTATCTTGAATTTATAATAAATGTGTAGTTAAAGTAAAAATTAAGAAACAATTTCAATATATATATATATACATATATATATATACAACAGTAAAAATATAAAACTATTTCAACACAAGTTAAAAATTATATTTTGAAAATTAAATTGTGAAATAATTACTAGGAATCCCGGTGGCTTAGTGGTAGCTCTTCGCACTTCTTCGTCAATCTATCAATCCGAGGTTCTATCCTCGGGCAGGGCGAAGTCGGCTCAGCCTTTCATCTCTTCAGTGGATCCATAAAACTAAGTACCAAGCGTGCTTGGAAACTAAGCAGTGGGGTTTCGCGTTAGGCTGACCACATAACCAGTACATATGCTTAGCCTCCCACGGCTCTCTCTCGGTCAGGAAAACAGATATGGGAAATGTAGGTCTTAACCTCCGTATTTGCTGTTGTGCAATAATTTAGTTTTAGAAATAATTACTAGTTTGTGTTAATATCTCTTATAGCATGAAACCAATATTTCATGGTATGAATGCTAAAATAAAGAACTGAAAACGAAAGTTTTTTATTTTCTCTAAGCACAATACATTACATACATACAAAAACTTACACCATACTGTCTTTGCATGAAAGCGTAAATTTAATTCTTATAATTATTTAATATGATTTGCTTTTCTCTCACTAGAGCCAATTCAAAATTTAAATATATACTTATTTCAAATGAGTAAGCAACTTAGAAACAATTAATAATCAGTGAAATATATTAGAAAATGATTGGTAGCGGTTGTTAAGAAGAATTATTAATAAAATATTTATAAAAACAAATGACCATTGCTCGAAATTCATTATATGAAAGAGAGCATGTTCTAATTACTATTGAAATAATGCTTTGTATATAATGAAAAAGTAATTCAATATCTTATAGTCAAAATATAACGGAAAATGATAGTCATTTTTATACATAATTTTATTTACATTCGATCGGGAATACACTCCTTGAACAATTCAAAAGAAGGCAAAGACAAATCATGATATTTAAAACTGATTCATCACAACATATTATGCGATATTTTGTTCATAATTTATTTGCTGTTGAAAAAGAGAATGCACATTGCAATACTTGTAACTGCTAGGTTTCACAGTTAGAGATTCTTTATGAACAATATAAGAATTTTGCCTTTGGTAAATGTTAAAGATGAAGTTAAATATGTACTGATTTTCACATATGTGAAAGTTCAGCAATGGTAAATTATTTCCAGAACTACTAGAGACATTTTAATGAATTTGCTTTAAACATAGGTTGATATTATGCAGAAAATAATAATCATTCAACAATTATAATATTCAAACGCTATCATGCGTGAATAGAATAGAAAGTATGATAATATGATGGCATAAGAAAATATGAAAATTACAGAACCGAATAAAAAGAGTTTATTAAGAGTAATATCCCTCTTAGACATAGAAAGATCTCTAATTGTTTCATACTAAAAATAAAATAGTTCATGAGTATCCATAATAATCAATGTCACTTGTTCCTGGAGGGTTCACAGATGTGAGTTCCAAGTTGAAATTATCCTCTCCAAAGTATCCATGACATGTTCCATCAGTCTCTTAAAGTATGGAGTTATGTCTGATCAGTACCTTCTGTAAAAAGCTTCACTTTCCAGAAAATTGTCTATATGTCAAATGAATTCTAAGTAGACAGATGAATTGTCGCTTATTATAATGAAATCAGAGATAACAGCACTTCAAGAAAAGGTGAATTTGGGGAATCAAAATCAAAAAGCAAACAGAGTGTTCCTTTTGAAGGCATGAAGGTGTATGTGTGAGTGTATGTATTTAAAACAATGCCTACACATATCGTCAAATCTTTTCTACCATAAAGTATTTCTCGAACACTGGAAAACAATTAATGTGGGTCCCAGTCTTTCTTCATATCTTTCTTTTCATCCTTTCCCTTTAATTTATATAATTATGGCGTGTCAAATAAACTATTTGTGTACCCAAACTCTTTTTGCTAATATTTTGAAAATTATATTTTACTTTATTCATCACATGCTATGCTGTAATCAATCTTTCAAATAAGCATTTTCCTTTTGTAATTTTGTTCTTTCTCTTTCAACTATCTTTCTGTTTTAACACACATAATTTCTGCGTGCACTTTTTAAAAATTATTTTATAAAATCATTTTATAAAACAAAAAAGCGTGATTTGTAAAGTAGAAAAGAAATTGGTACTAATTAAAATGTTTTTTGTAACATGGAAAGTAAATATTGTATTTGCATATAAAATATGTCAAAAAAAAAAAAAAAAAAAAAAAAAAAAAAAAAAAAAACGGTATCAGAAATGTCGAAAAAAATAAAAGCTAATTTTAAAAAAGTTTTATTTAAACGATACGAAAATTGAAAAATTTGCTATAGAAATGCTTATTAATCTTTATTTTTAAAACATAAAATTTAAAAAGATAGCTCTTACTTTATTTTATCGTTCTTAATTTATGAAAATATTGCATAGAGAATACCTGTTTGGAAAGAATATTTCTCAAAAAGTTTCATGCTTCATCATAAAGTATTTGAAATTAATAAAAGTATTTGACTTGATTTTTCCGAATAGTTTTAATCTCTTTGAGATAGATATTAATTAAAGTCTACATATAGTTCTCAATAGTATGATTTTTTATTATGTGACACGGTAAACAAAACAAATAAATTTTCGATTTCTATGAAAGTGCAAAAATTACACATATGAAATTTAAAGATTTTATTAATGATTATTTGAAATATTGATAAGTTTAACACTGAGCATTAAGAGAGAGAGAGAGCCAGGAGCAGTGTAAAAAAATTCTTCTACTGCAAGGTTGTAAGAATGGCTAGTAAATTGCAGCTTCCTTTCTCTCTCATCGCTTTTTATTACCAAAAGAAGTTTAGAGGCTGCTATATATTCAAAACTATGAAAATTGCCCAGCTTCATAATAATTAAAGCTACGATTGAATTTGAAGATTTCAGGAAAGAAATTTAATAATGAATATAGCTAATTTGCAACAAAATCTTATAGTAATAAAAAAAGCAGATTTCTCCAAACAAAAAAACAATAAAGCAAAAATAAATCACTTCAAATTTTTTTGATTTTAGTCTGATTAAAAGAAATACTGTCAACTTAAATATAATTAATTACAGATACTTAGAAATGGGAAAATATACTTTTTCATCTTTTTTATATACTTTAAGAGCAAGTAAAATTTTAATTTGCAAAAGAAATTTCTTAGTGTTTTATATTTAGCTACTTATCTAGCAAAAGACTTAGTTCAATTGAAAAAGTTTGCTACTTTTTAAAGGCAAATTAAAAAAAAAAATTTAGATAACTTTCGGTGTTCAAGGTTTCAAATCAGATAAATTACACGTGTTGGTTTTTAAAGACAAAGCTTAGTAATTTTTATCGCTGTAAAAATAAAATAAAAAAATATTTTGCTTTAAATTTCTTCGTACTATGATAAATTGTATTTATTGAAATAGCTCAGAGATAAAAAAATGACATATAAGACACGGATCATATATATTCAGATTTTATATCTAAAAATTTAGAAATAAAAATACAAGTAAAATTTACTAAAATTATCTTTATTTAAAATTTAGTATATGTTTATAATCAAAAACATTCTAGAAAAAAGTGTTAAAAAATTAAAACTTATAAAGCGATAAAATTCAAATAAAGATTGAATAATGAAGTATTCAGCTTGTTAAACACATGAATACTTTGAAAAAATTAGTATGTATTTAATTCATAATAAATTGCCAAAGCACATACCAACTCATACCAGCTCTAAATATTTGCCCATCACGAAATCCATGAATAATTAAATTATTAAAAAGGCAAAGAATAAATATAAATATATACATTTGATAACGTACGAAACAATAATGCATGTTTACATTATTTGTTTTTGAATTTTCCTCATTATTCATTCATAGAGATGGGCTTTATTCCAAGCTAATCAAATCAGAAAATGTTAAAGAATACTTTTTGAATTAAAATATAATAATAAATATTTTTATTGAAATTACTTGTAATAAGTTGGTATATGCTTACTTTAAAATATTTGCTTTTTAGATGTTTTTATTTTTCAAAATAAATAGAAAATAAATTCAGCTGAAAAACCCAGTGCTTTTTTTCATGTAATATAAATGAAAAAAAAAGTTCTTATTATTCCAATTTTATATTAATGTGGTTGAATTTGATTTATTTATACATTTTTTATTTGATTCCATTTCTTTATTTTAATTTAGTTTCCTCGAGAGAACAATTCACACTTTTGATCTAAAGACTTTCAAGTAAACATTGTTATCAACATTTATTTGCTGATGATGCAATAGATTTTCAGTAACTTTAAAACTTCTGATCACTAGTAATAAATATAATTTAAATAAATTATGGAAAAAAATGATTTATGTTAAAAATGATTTATCGCTCGTCAAGCTGTTTAATACTAGAATTTTAAAATAAATTAATACTTAAAACCTTTCAACAAAGAAAATACTATTTTTAAAACTTTAACTACACTTTATATCTACTGGAAATGCATTCTTCTATTTTTTTTAAAGGTGCATTGAAAAAATGATTTAAAAATAAAAACCGTAACTATTAATATTTCACAAAATCAATAATAAAATTAATTACTTTATAAATATTTTTCGATATTTATGATTTTTTTTATGACACAATATTTTATTTAAATAAAACTACCTGCTATATTTCAGAAAAATAAATAATGAATGAATAGTTTAACGATGCGAAATTTGATTCCATACGTGGATTATAATTAGCGGGAAATATTTGATGCATACGATTAAAAAACTTTGAGCACAGAAAGTTTCGCTGAAAATTGTGAGCTTCTTTCTCTTACGTCATATCCGGCTGTTGTCATCCTGACAGGAAATGTGCATGAGTAAAAAATTAATATTTTCTTTTTACCAAATTCAGTAGTTTTGTTTAAATGTTTAATCCATAGAAATTTTTAATTTAAGTCGCCACAATGAAATTATCATCTTTTTTGTTCACTTTATTTATAATATCAGTTCCTGTAACACGTAAGTTTCCTTGTAATTTTATAAGTAATGACTGTTATCTCAAACTAATTAACTAATATATGCTTTTAAATGCTTTAGTTTTAAGTATGCTACTTAACTAAGTATATTTTCATTTTTTGTCTTAATTATATGAAATTACATATTTATGAAACATAGATTTTTAATTTCAACATTAATTTGATGGAGAAAGTTTTAAATTAAAACCCTAATTTTACATAATTATACAATTCACGTAATAAACATTTATTTCATAGAGATATTTTAATAAGTGCACTGGGTAATATCTATATTTCATATTATGTAAAAAAAGGCATCATTTTTAAAGTAATATTCCAAATTACAAGCATCTTGAACTTAATAATTAAGCTAATAATTTTTGTCAATTATTATTTTTAATTAATTTAAGAAAAATTCTATAGAAATTTTAGTCAATTATACTCAAAGTTTACTACGGATGTGGATAAAATGTATTAGTTTTGTTTGAGATAAAAATATGAATTCAGTTTTAAAAAATAATTTAGCAAATTATCTGTTTCCACAATATTGGTGAGAAACATCTTCGCAACAAATGGTCAATGTATAAATGTTTTGTTTTGAATTATACAATAAATAACAGAGAATGAAAAAAATGTTTATAATGTAGGTTACGTTTTTTGAAATGTATGATGAATACTTCTTTAAGGCAAAAAAAATTCTTCCTAATGATGTAAGCCTAAAAAAATGCTTTCCACTTGTTGAATTAATTCAATTGCACAAATTTTGTATTACAAATCTCTATAAGATTTCCCTTGGAGTTGTTAGTGACAATTTAGTTGCAATCAACCAATGATAAGTAAAAGCGCAATGATTAGAATCCATGCTTTATGCCAATAATTATAACCAATAAAAACATTGAAGGGTAAATCAAATTATGAGCATTATAACTTGCAAGTTGTTTGGTCATTTAAGGATTAATTTCATGGTTAAAACTGTAAATATGAAGTAAAATAAAGAAGCCTGCTTCCTATTAAAACGTTATTCAAAATATTTAAATAAGTACCAGAATTTTTTTTTAAACTAAAGTAAAATGGTATGATAAATATTTTTACATTTTATTTATTAAAAGTATTATGTTTTGTATTTGTTAATCCTTTGTTGTATTTTAAGGTCTCAGAATTTATCCACAAACAACTATGCATATTTATTAGACTTATAATTTAATGTACTTGCGTTTATGATTTTTGATCTCAATTCATTTTGAAAATATTTGGGAAAACAGAATATAAAATTATTTAATAAATGTAAAATTATTAAAATATTAAGTTTAATAGAATTATATTAAAAATATCAATAAATTAATTCATAATATCATTTTACAAAACTTGAAACTCTTATGAGAATAGGTTTATTATCAATTTTTAAAGATATTTTCATTGGATGAAATTGTGTGTTAGAAAGTGCTGTACATTAAATTTTTGTAATTAAAATAAATTAAAATTAAATATAAGATTCTAGAATAAAGGATTAGACTTTATCATTGAATAATATAGAAAGATGTCATTTAGAAAGTAAAAGCACAAAATATGTCTCTTAAGTTCAATAGCGACTAGGATCAAACACACAAAGGACCTTCCATTCTTAAGAAATGTACCCTTTCATTAAATCACGAACCTCAATAATATTTCTCAGCAATTATAATTTCCCAAGAAATAAATATTTTCTATTTTTATTGATAAAATCTCTTTAATACATATTAAAACTGGAAGAAAAGATATTTCTTTACAATTGTAATATGTATCAGTGTAAAATATTAAAAACAATTAGCTTAAATTTTAACTAAAAAGAAGATAAAAAGCTATAAAATATAACAACTACTTAGTATTTTTTGTTTAAATCAAAATCATAAAATTTAATTATTTCTAATACACAAACTACTTTGAATTGTGTAAATAATTATAAGAAATAATTCTTGGATATTTTAAGACAAAAACATATTATTTTAATAATAAATATTTTTATGTTTTATGATTTCACTTGTAAGTACATATAAATAAGCAAAGATAAGTTTATTTCTATAAAAATTTTAAGCAATTTGTCTTATTTAAGATTATCAAATTTTATAAAGAATGAATCTATTAGGAAGTTATTTTATAAATATTTTTTTAAAATATTGTGTTTTTCTTTCCCAGTTGTTACGTAAAATTTATTCATTGATTTTGATTGAATTCACTTCGATATTTTTGTATTGCAGATTAGTTTTATAAAAGAAGACTATGGTTTATTTTCCAGTAAAATTATCAATCAATATTTTAATTATCCGTATATCGGGATCATTATGACTCGAGATAAGCAAATCATGATAATTCTCTATTATTATACTAACAAATCATACTAGAGGCTATTAAGATTTGTTATTGATGTAGATGGAAAAGATTCTTTTTATTGTAAGTAATGGAAAGGACATCATATTCAGTAATTTCTATTATATATCAAAATACAAATGCAATAGGAAAACATTACTGATAGAGTTTGTGAACATCTGTTTAGTTATTCGAGTGTTAAATGAGAATAGAAAAACTTATCTAGGGCAAAGTTATGATCAGAGCTAATTTTTTAAATTTAATGAGTGAAAAAAACTGACTGCAATATGTATCAACATGAAGAAATTGATGTACATTTATGAATAATAAAGATTAAATTAAAATCTTAAGGAGTTGTTACTGAATAATCAATTTGAGCATTCAATGAAACCTTGTATGCAAAATTTGTCCAACCAAAAATTATTTAATATCTCTTAGTCAATTGGAATATATATATGTGTGTGGGTACGATACAGTCCCTGACATGTATAAAAATGCAGAAGTAACAGAAATGAAATGGGATATTCGTAATGAACGAGAAAAAAAAGTATTATCACAAAATGTGTTATTTTCATAAAATAATTATGCAGGATAATATGTATAAAAGTATACTAAATAATATATTATAAAATATATTTTGAAATATGAGGGCAATGATACTAATTTTAAACATGACGAGATTCACTTATTCAAAATTTTAATTTCTTTTACTAAAGATTTAAAATTAAAGAAAGATACCTATAATTAGGTAATTATTGCAATAGTTCAAAACAATGTTTTGAAAAAATATAATAGCTGGAAATCACCTTAAATGTTGTTTTAATGTGATATATATTTTAAAAAATTTAAAATATTATTTTATATCTTATAAAATAATAGTCTTATGATCTTTTTATTTAGGTTCAAATTACGAAATCTTAAAATCTGCTTAATGTATTCTTAGCTAATCACAGTAAAATAATAACGGATATGATTTTTCAAACTGTTTTTTCAAAATGAATAATTTATGAGTTTATTATTTAATAACAATATTTACAAAATTGGTCTAAAGTATGATGCAAAAAATTATTATGGAGTAACTTGACACTTTAATTAAATCTGTAAATGGTAATATTTGGATAAATTTAATACTAACATTTAATTTCATAATAATATAAATGCAAATGTATTGGAATGAAAGTAATCTTGTCGAGTTGTTAGTGTCAATACCTGTCTAAACAATGAAAATATCATTTAAAAATCTTTTGAATTAAATAATATAACAGCATTAAATTTACATTTGAGACGATGTAAAAATGTTTACTATAATTTTATTTGTAAATATTTCAATGATAATACAAACTGTTACCGCCAAAAGATTACTATTTCTACAATTGTGTATCCATTTTATTCTTTGATATGATTATTTCAAATTGTGTTATAGGAAATCTAAGTATAGCTTGAAAATTACTGAGGTTTCTATATTTAATATATCTTTTGCATGTCCAGTCACAACTTCATGTCCTACACCAGATGTTCCTTTCGGCGGTTCTTACGTACCAATGCAGAAGAAATATCTGCCAGGAGATAAAGTACAGTACTCCTGCAAAGATCGATTCACAAGAATTGGGAAGGATTCTAGATATTGCCAACCAAATGGAAAATGGTCTGGCACAACTCCTTTCTGCGGTAAACACCATTCATTGATTTACATTAACCTAAACATGAAATTCTCAGATTATAAGAATTGTAAATAATAACGATTCTCAAAATCTTAAAAATAATTTATAATCTCGTTTTTTTTTATTGTTTTTAACTACTAATTTTCCTGTTTGAATAGAAGCGCGTGAATTTTATTTTGCAGATAGTCCTACTAAAATTAAAAATCCAAGAGCATCTTCCGATCCTACTAGAAGCATATCTAATGTGATAGATGGTAGTCCCAACACATGCTTTATATCACGTAATGCCACAAGTGAATCAGTGCAAGTATTCCTTGATGAGCCTAATCCGGTTAATGTTGTTAGACTCTATCTTTTAAAGGGTATTTTATATTTGTTATTAAGCTTGTTATTAAATTTATAATTTATTTTTGCAAGTATAGTGGTATAGTTTTTGAACTTATTTTAGCTTTGTAAATCTTTTGCAAATATATTAATATTTTTCTTCAAAATCCTACTTCTCAATGTAGTTACACTCACGAGTTGTTATAAGGCATTATTCTTACGTACAAAACAACCTATATATATATATATATATATATATATATATATATATA
>JAPDSC010065941.1:467173-481988 GCA_026290005.1 Latrodectus geometricus | reverse complement strand
TATGTGTTTCTACTTTTTACAACTGATCTGTTATTAAAATAAGTGAAATATAAATTTTTGAGTAGAAACGTAGACAATAAGCTTCGAAATTTTGTGCAGAATTATTAAGCTTAATCAATGAATTATATCATGTTCTTTTCATAATGCATAGGAATTGCAACTCGTAATTCTTTCTTTTTTTAATGAATTCTGAAATAAACGATTGTTAAAATTGTTTCCAAGCTCTTAAATAAACATCAATTTCAGAGCTGGCAATAAGTTTACTTAATAAATTTATAAAAAGAATGACATGTGTGTGTAAAATAAAAAATCCTTAATTCTTAAAGTTAAGTGTGTTTGCATGTATTTTTTTTAAATTTTGAAGTTTTATTTCTCATTACTGGTATCTCAAATAAATTTTTAAATGCTTAATGCATTAAATAAAATAACTCTAGTATGAGTGTTATTAGATCATTTTGATATACCTAAGAAAATCAATTGGACGTTTATATTTGAATTAGGGTATTAATATAATGTAAATATACAAATATGCAAATATTCAGCTGATTTTCTTAAATTCATTGAAACTCTATAAAAATATCCATACCAGTTATTTTATTTATGCTTTCATATATTTTTTGCTATTAGCTACAAAAATTATGTCTTATTGCTTATATCTTTGATGATAATTTTTCTAATGGTGAAGGGCAAGCTTGACAATTTCTGTTGACGAATTCCCGGCGCACCCGAGGGTAGAAGACTGACTTAGCACCATTGACTGTTAGTGTTAACTGGGAAAAATGGAGGAGCCTTCACGCCTAGAGTGGTTCTACCAGGATTTAAACTCTCGACGTATATAACCCACTCTTCCCAGAAACACCCTTTTGCCATAATGAGACCACAAACAGGACATGGGGCTTTTGTTTTTATGAGGATTGAGGAGCACGTTGATTTGTTGTAGCAATGCTATACCAAATGGGATCGCGCGAAAACAACATCGTATTTAAATTTTAATTCATAGAAATGAAAGTGCATTTATATATGTATGTACGTGTGAAATATATATATATATATATATATATATATATATATATATATATATCCTAAAACAATATTTTTATAGTTTGATCTGTCTATTTAGGCAAGACAAAGATAGAAGTCTTGGCTAATAGTCGAAGAGAAACAAAATTATGTGCAACTTTTGACAGAGATTTAGGTAAGTATTTATGGATTTCACATCTAATTATTACACTTTTTGCAGACTCAAAAATATTACTAAAATCTATAAATGCTTTCAAAATAATTATTTACTGAGCATATTTTATTTCTAAGGATTAAAGTATATGAAATATACTTTTTCATCTCTGTGTAGTAAAAATATAACTATTTAAAATTATATTTTATCGCAATGTTACTATTTAAAATTAATTAACACGATATATTTTTTCAAATTCTGTCCATTCACTGTTTTATTTCATATCAGATCATTGCATTATTTAAAGAAATATTCTGATAAATATTTTTATTAAATCTAATTATTTTTTTCCAACTGATTATTAAGTTTTGGCAATGTAATACATCCTGAAGATTACATGTTTAATTGTTAATTATTTCAATACAAAGAAACATCTGAAAACTGACAAAAAATTATTTGAAATAAAAAAGTTACCATATTAACTTCCTTCTGTTTGTTCCTAATAGTATAAATTGAATAAATTATAAGAGAAATTAGTTTATGTAGGTATATATATATATATATATATATATATATATATATATATATATATGTGTGTGTGTGTGTGTGTGTGTGTGTGTATAAGATAGATAGAATGTATATAAGCTATAAATAAATTATACCAATATCCTATTTATACATTTATAAACATTTAAATTTATGAACATTATAGTTGAGTTTTTGAATTTCTAATGAAAAACCATTTCAGTACTAAAAAGTTTACTTTGTACGTGTAAAGCTTAGGAAACATTTGATCCATCATGAGCTTTTCTTTTTTAAAATAAGAATTTGTTAACGTTAAAAATTACATTTTAAACACAAGGGCGTGTAATAAAATTATTTACAATTTTGTTTTTAAGCTTGCTTATTCAGTTACATTCTTCATAAGTATCGTTTAGCATTTCGACGAGTGAAGTGGGGCAAAAATATTTTCATGGTAGTATCAAATATTTTAATGAAAAAATCAAGAGTAAATTTGAAATTAAATCAATACCAACGTAAGATTAATTTATTATGTAACACGCATTTAATTTGCCATAATCTCAATAACAATACTGATGGGAATTCGAATTTCACATAAGTTATTTGGTGCTGCAATAACTTATGTGAAATTACAAGTCACCTCAATGAATTGAAACACATGCAATTAATACTAATATCTTTCATTTTGGATTATTTTCGTATGGGATCTCATTTAAATGTGTTAGATTGCTTTCGGATAAGTAATTTTGGGTTTGCATTGAAAATGAAATTATCTAATGAAAGTAATGTAGTATATTGAAAAGTATAAACTTTTCAGCAATCACGATCATTAATTTTCTTGATTAGTTAACAAATTAAGTTCCACTTGTTCAAATGATTATGCTTGTAGTTAGTTAAGTTAAACCTAAGCGGTAAACTCATATTCAACTCAAAGATTACGAATGCTAAAAGATTCATTATAATTTTGGTATACCATATTTGGCTAGTTTTGGATCAAAAGTTCACTTGTAGAATACATATATGCATAAATACATATGCTGATACATTTACAACCGATCTTCCGATTGAATGTGGTCATCACTCTGGCCTACAATTCAACACTTCGTGGGTTCGAATTTCTTTTAAGGTATTGAAGTGGATTTTGGAATCCCCATTAAATTGAAATTCCTTGTTAATCCATAACAATATGATAGTCTCAACCATCGTGCTCAAAAATAGTCGTTGAATGATAAACGAATTAAACCTCATACATCGGCAGAAGCTTAGTTCGAATTGTTTTGTTTTTGATTGCAACGGCCCCATACCATTACTTCCCATTTAATCTGTTTCATGATATAATAAACTTCAATATTGTGCTAAGTTATTCTTTATGCTAAATAACAAATGTCATACAGTTTCGAATTAGAACACTTTTCGAGTAATTAAATTTTGATTACCATGGGCACATTTTTTCTTCAGTACACATAGAAACCATCAAATTTAAAAAAAAAAAAAAAAAAAAAAAAAAAAAAAACTTAAGAAATTGTAATTAGTATACTTTCGTAAAATATTTCATTCCATATATCAAAATTCCAATTAAAGCGATATTTTAATATTGTGCTAAAATGAAATTTCATTACTAATGGGCTCGGTTTTTATCAATTTCAGTATTATAAAACCATAAAATAAAAAAATTCTTAATTGCAAAGTTTACTGCACAATTCAAAGTAGTCAGAATTACTGGGATTATTTGAAACAGTTATGATATTGTGGCCAAGTTTAGTTTACAAAAATGAGACAACTTTCTTAATTGCCTAGAAAAAAGTAGAACTAATTTTTATCCACGCACTCATTACTAAGAATCTGTTTTTGAATTTTTAGTAAAATTCCAAGTTTCAAAGATCAGTATTGCTTACTTAAAATCGTATTTCTTCATGTGAGGCATAAGATTATTTTAAAACCAGCCATAAGATTAAAATTACTGTTTAAAATCAAATATTATAATTTATTATTGTAGATGAATTTTAAAATGTCTAAATTTAAAATATGACTTGTTTATTTTTATAATTTAAACACATAATATGTAACTGAAACTTCTAATTTCACAAGAGATAGATTATAATTCATTACATTTTCCTATTTTCTACGATTCATTATAAATAGTTTGAAATTCCTCTTTTGAATTGAACAAAATTGATCTAAATGTATGCCCAGATAATTATACTTGCAATAATATAAATTTATATAATTTCTAAACTTTGTAGCAGACATATTTTGAATTTTATTGTGTGCCGCGAGAAAACTAATATTTAAATAGATTTTATTCTCGATTTACGAAAGCAATAAACATTTTCTTTGGATTATGAAATTAAAACTATTTAATTATTAGGAAACATGTAATTAAAGTAAAAATTAGGCAAATTATAAACATGAAATATGATAAAGCATTTTTGCATGATTTTAATACCAAAAAATGTTTGCAGCAAAAAGTAAAATTCCTATTTTATTACAAGCTGTCACTTCAGTTAAATAACTTTTAATTAAAATAGCTTTCTTCCTACATAGGCATAAGACTAATTGCTAAATAAAAATACATGAGTGTATATGAGGTAAATAATTTTATATTAAATTGATGTATATATTTTTAAAACGAATAAAAAGTTAAAATATTAGAAATAATAAAAATTAAAAAATTCTTGAATTTTTAAAAAATTCAAGAAAATATTAATTTTTTTTTTTACTATATTGTTAAACAGAAGAAAATCAATGGGTTAAACTTGAATGCTCAGAAAGCAGAATATCAGCTGATTCATTGCGCATTACTGACATTTCTCCTCGTAGCAATGTCCTTGCAATTTGTGAAATTGAAGTATTTACTAAAGATGGTGAGTGTTTCTTACTTTTTTTTCCAAAGTTTCAAAATTATTTATACACATAATCTTTTCTACACATTTTAAATTAAAATACTCTTTATATAGTGTGTACACACACATAATGATATCTTTATAGAACAATAGTTGAAAATCTCAGATGGTATATTTGCATTTAATTTTAAATAAATATTGTAAGCATTTAATGCAAGTAATAGGCAGAGCTGGTCATTGACTGGTTAAGGTTCTTGTCTTTGGTTCAACAGTTCGTGGGTTTAAATCTCACCTTGTAATCTTCTTTAAACTATAGATCCCGGTCTAATTGGTCATTGCTTGCAAAAAATTGACCGTTGAACGACAGACAAACAAAAGTACTAAGATAGTTAGTTTTTCAAAAATACATTTTTCATAGTTCTTCGTAATTAAATTTGTTCAGTATGAGAATTTTCATGAAAATTAAGCAAATAGTGATTTTATTAATCACTCAGAAAAGTATAGGATACGTTTTAATAGATTTGACTCAATAAACATGTTACAGTGATACCCTGGAATCCAAAAGTTAAGGAACAACCAGGATTTTTTTTCTTTTTTTTCTTTTTTAATCCTAATTTGCAAATGAATGAATACAGAAACTCAAATTTAGATAGTATGTTCAAAAAACAAGTACGTATTGTTTGAAACATAAAAGTTTACATAAGAAAAATGCATAAATGGCTTATAACAAAAAGTAATCTCGCTATAAAAGTCTATATATAAAAAATAATGCACAGCTTTATGTGGTAAAATGCATAAATATAGCAAAAAAGGAGTTTTATTAAGGAATATTCCCAATTGTAGCTTTAATGCATTAGCTTCATTGATTTTCCATGCTGTCAATTATGTTGTCGGTTACTAAAGCAGAAAGCGAAGACCGGATACAGAGGAAGCAGTTTTCCAACTGTCTAGCCAGTTATCGACCTGTCTACCAATATAATCCCAAAAATACTCTATGGAATTCAGGTCTGGAGATCAAACTAGCCATTCCATTCGCTCCAAATCAAGACCCTCAAGGTATTCCTCAATAATTATAGCTCAATGAGGTTGTGCATTATCGTCCATTAGAATAATACCTTTCCAATTGAACTGGTATATGGGTGGACATATGTATCAAGGATCTCATCCTGATATCTCACACCAATCACAGTTTTTCCTTGGAATATATGCAAGTCACTGTGACCATTGAGTAACAACCTGCTCAAACCATTATCCCACCTCTGTGTCTTTCTACAATGTTGGATTGATGATATCTGGTTATTTGTACTTCCATATAAGCACATATGCTGAAACACTCTCACGTGGAATGAATTTGGACTCGTCTGTAAATAGTACAGAAGCCCATTGATATCTTGTCCAGGAAAAGTATTCTCTTGACCAAGATAAGCAGGTCTTTCTCTGTCACCCGGCGAAAGGACCACACACAACTGGTAGCCTGGAGCTGAATGGTGAAGACGCTTTCTTGGCCTTCTGATGTTCTCTACTTGATGCAGCAGAATGGCCTACAACAAGTTGCCGCACAGAAATGCTTCTTCTCCTTCTGGCAACAAAAGCTATAAAGCCATTTTCTGCAAATGTAGTTCGTGACTGGCCTCAGACAATATTTATGGCAATGAATCTTTGGATTGATATTGATTACAGAGATGGTGGACCATACTGCGAGATACATTAAGGTACCTTACTGCATCAACCTGTGACATCCCCATTTTCATCTATCTGAACCTTTCCATTTCATCGAATCAGACAAACGGCTTCTGTCAGAAATTGAGGAACCCCACTAATTATTGTCATGGAATTTGCTAACAACTGTTGAAAACTAAAGTTACATTCATTAATATGAAAACATGGTGTTTGTAAATTTTTCTTTGATTCATATAATAAAAAGATAAAAAAAATTACTATAAAAAATATCAAGCGTTTTTACATAAATTTACAAAAATTCGTTTTTATCATATATATATATATATATATATATATATATATATATATATATATATATATATATATATATATATATATGCTTTAATTTTATAGTTAGTAATTTTTTTATGATTATCTTGGAAAAATATGTTGTTCTTAACCTTTGGAGGTCAGTGTAATTTAAAAAACTGAAGCTCGCGTCTCGTTCCACAATTAGCTATCAATTACATACTATAAGACTTGTATTTACGACTTTTATTCCAAATGAAAAGCACATTTAGGTTCCCTTGTGAGTATAGGATCATTTTGCTATCATAAAATCAATTCATGGCATAAATTGAATGTTACTATTTTGACATTTGTAGTTGGAAGAGCATAAATTTTATCTTTCGATGTAAAGAATATATTAAAACATAGTCTGAATTCGTCTGTAACTTCTAGCTTACGGTTTTTTGAGTTTTGAAAGAAATTTTGGATACATTATTTATTTGAATATCAGCAAAATTAATGAAGATTACTTAGTTCAAGGGAACACCGTAAACAGACTTTTAATCAATCTACTTTATTGAAACTGTTTATTTAGATTTTTGATGAAAAAATGTTGTTAGACCACAGTTATTTATACATGAAAATATATATTTATCCATACATAAAAATATATATTTATTTATACATAAAAATATTTCATTTTAATATTTAATTGTGGACAATAATCTATGTTAAATATTTTTATTTCATATATATATTATCATATACTCAGCAGTAAAATATTGACGAAGCTGGCAATGAGTGTCCATAGTAAGAACTTAATAACATGCAAAAGTATCTTAATATCGATTGTTAGCTAGAACTTCATTCATAATTAATGTTCTTAAATCGTACAGATATCCCAAACTAAAATTCAGTAGTAAATAAGTAATAATAAAATTAATTTTACTTGATATTAATAAAGATATAATGCTTCAAACATCATTTATAAATAATGTAGAAATAAATAAAACATTCGTATTTATTTATTGCTAAACTATTATTCTTGAGACTACTTAACTTGACTCTTTTTGTTAAGAAAACAGAATTATATATTAAGCATTCATAGTCTCATATAAGAATCAATTCCCTAACTATCGGATTTGAGAAATATGATAAGAAATAAAGGAATTTTAAAGTATATAATATACTTACAATACATGTTTACTATTTTAAACAAGAATTTTATGAATTTAAAATTGAAAAACACCTCCTTATGA
The DNA here is from genome assembly GCA_026290005.1 of Latrodectus geometricus. NCBI lineage: Eukaryota > Metazoa > Arthropoda > Arachnida > Araneae > Theridiidae > Latrodectus > Latrodectus geometricus. The sequence goes on along the minus strand of JAPDSC010065941.1, from coordinate 474,243 downwards.
ATTTCTTATTTAAAAACAATATTAAATTAAATAACAAAAAGATAAATAAGCGATGTATATATTTTAAATTATTATAGATATCAAGTTTTCATCACTAATGACAGCTAAATTTCAGATGTTTGGTGCCAGGATTCTCCAGAAATCTTTATTCCAAATGGAAGACTTGAAATAAGTAGGGATAAAGCAACTCTCCTCTGCGCAGAAGGATTTAAACCAGGAGAGAATACTCGCTTAGTTTGTGATAGAAACAACTTGTGGTCAGGACCTAATCTTCAATGTGATGGTCAGTATACTTTAATGACTACATAACTAAATAAAATATATTTTATGCTTTAAAAAAACAAAAGAAAAATCAAAGTTGTGTTTAACTTTAATCCTTTTTCATTCGTGAATTTCACGAATTATATATACATATATAATTCTTTTATTTGAAATTTTAATTCTGAATTTATTTATACATAAAAATATATAGTAATTTTTACTCTAAATGCCAACCAAAATATTTCTTTTACTCAATAATTTTCTTCAAAAATTAGGGCATGTGAGCACAAAAAGCAGTTATTTTTGAATTCATTTATTTGAAATTATACTCAGTAATTTTATGTATTTTTTTACAGACATACATAATGCATTATTAATAAACTATGCAAATCGATTGACATGAAAAATATAAAAAACCATGATGACATGATCACATAAATACGCAGTTTTGGGAATTAGACACCTATAAACAAATTATATACATTAAATAATGTATAAGTTAGTTTCATATTTATCGAGATGAATAGATAGAATAAAAAAACGATAAATGAACCAACAATATTTTTTTCTATCTATTTTTTTTCTTTCTTACTTACTTAGATTCTAAATCACGTAGAATCTTGAAATATTCTTTTTTTGAAATTACATGATCTAGAATCTCGAAAAGTTTTACCTTTCAGAAAACACGTATTAATTAAAACATGTCTAGGTGAATATATTGAAAGTTTCGCTAATTAGATGGCTTAACGAGGTGTTTAAAAGCACAAGCTAATATTTGGGTTGCTAATTTCATCTTTATGTGAGATAAATGCCAACCAAAATATTTCTTTTACCATTGTGATTAAATTTTCTACCACACGGTGCATGTGTAATATGTATTTAAATTTTTTTCTCTTTTTTTCAAAATTATTAATCGAACAGATGGAAATTTAAGAAGATTAATTTTTAATGAAAATGAATAATTGAGAATTATTTACTTATTTTTAAAATAGCATAAGTTATACCTGCTTAAGATAAAACATTTAAATGAAATTAAGTAGGAAATAACTTTATTACAAGAATATATTTTATGAAAAAATATCTTACCTAAAATCTAAACAGAGCATAGAAAAATCATAAAAAAAAACTTGCTTACAGAAAATCAACAAACATTTAAAAAACTACAAAATTTTTTTCCCAGTCGTTTAAAGCTTTACTTTTTAATAAAATAGTTTTCAAATATATGTAAGCACTAAATATATTTTCACTATTATTGATGTTTCTCTTTAATAACTTTTGTTAAATTTTTGTATTATTTAAATATTCTACTCATGAAGAATAACTACATATATAAATACAAGGTATATTCCATCGCTACAAAAAAACAAACAAATTAAATAGCTAATATAATTGGTATAAAGTAAAATTCGCAATTCAAAAATTCAAATGCAGATTTTTTGAAAGCTTTTATTTACCATTGATTAAGAAATTATTTATAGAGTCACGAGGAAATGTAGTTGAAAAATATGAAGCTGCTTTGTTTCCACATTTTCCCTTAGTTATGTTTGCTTCTAATTGTTTTATTGCTATTACAATTGTTGTTTACTTATATAAAATCTCTAAACATTTTAGTTATATTATGAAAAATCAATAAATCAACATCCTCATTTGAGAAACAATATGCTCTGTATATCAGTGGAAATTATCGTTTCAAAAGAATGTCAGTGGAGAATATCCAAATTATAAGATCTCAATCATTTTGTTTACGATCAAGTTATCAAGACGAATCTTTAACATCGAAAAGATATAGCAATTGATATTTTAGAATTGTATTAAGCTGACGGATTTACGTCAGTATCAGCAGGCTCTTCTTAACTGGATGATATCAACTTTTCAATATGGTACGAGTGGTGCAATGTTTGAAGAGTGCGTGATGCTATGGTAAACTGTTTGCAGATAACTACATGGGTATCAAATATTATAGAACCAGCTGTTTTCGAGTAATTGCCATCATCTCAAAGACGGATTCAATTACGGTGGACTCGAAATATCTTTTATTGGATTTCATAACAATGAAACAAAATGTTCTTCTCAGATAATCCCAATTGGTACTAAGCAGCAATCCGTATTGCATAACAAGGAGAATCATTAAAATTCGATACGATATCTTTTGAGCATTATATTCACCCTGTTCTATTAATAGTTATATCTTGCAATTTTCAAAATGGAACAGAAATACATCGATTGGAAGCTTTTGTGATCTTGCAATAGGAATTTATAAAAAACATGTGTTGGATAAGTTGAAGAATTCAGTTTTGATCTTAAAATCATAATGAATTAGAAAAATCTTTCAAATTCGGAATAAAAACCGCAAATTGCTGATGGGGGAGCTGTTATCAGTATTAAAAATGTTAGTAAGAATAAATCCAAACGGGATGATTCCATTTCTTTCGGAGCATCTTCACAATTGAAAATTTTGAATTAAAACTAATATATTATAATTTTTTTAAATTAATAAATATTGACTTTTTTCTTCTTTGTAGTTTTGCACGATAATGAGCTTTATCATATTCTAGAAGTCGTGAAAATTTATGAAAAATTATATATTTTGGTTTGAATTTTTAAAATCTTTGTTTATTTTTGAAAAGAATTATACATTTGGTTGTCATAGTTACAATTTCGTTAATTTTGTTAGTTGGTTTTGAGATAAGAGTATTTAGAAAGGAAAATTTAGCAATGCTTGCAAAGTATTTTTGGAAGCTTTCTATTCTGTTATAAGCAATTTTGTTTTTAACTATGCCTTAGTTATATTCGTTATTTCGCATGTAATATGTATTTATTAAATCGCCATCAACATCCCTATTCAAAATTCCCCTTATTATTGTCTATCCCATTTAACAGCTGCCAATTTTTATTGATGCAAGAATGCTAAATTTTACTGACCATTCTTTATTTGGTCAAGTATTAAAAATTAAGAAATGGTTGGTTAAATTGTAAACTGGAAAAATCTGTATTTGTACAACTTAGCTACTTCTTCAAAATTTTCTCAAAATATTAATCGACTGATATTATACCGAGGTTAATTAAAAAACTCGTTTCAAATGAATAACGATCGAACTTAATGTTTTCGGTTGTAAGAGACCTATTTATTAATCAATAGTAAGACTGCGCTTTTAGTGAAATAAGGTGATAAGTGCCGGATATGATCTGCGCTTCATGTATTTTGATACTATTTCCTTAATTTGTTGACGGTAAGTTCAAAATAAACAAACGAATATTCGAATTTTTTATTTAATACCAATAAATACTTTTTTTTTATCATTTGATGACACACATGGGAATTATTACTAATTCTGTGTTACCTCTTTTTTCTAGAAATACTTTGTGAATCACCAGTTGGAAATGATACTTCCCAGAATAATTTATGGCAAATGGATGGTAAAACGAGACGGCCTTCTGTTGGCACATATAAACAATTAAAGTGCAGTGGAACTGAGTTTCAAATAACTGGAAAACCCGAAAAAGTTATCTGTAGGAAAGATGGGACTTGGTCACCAACTACAGCCACTTGCATCCGTAATTATATTTTTATTATGAAAAATTTATTTAATAATATATCTTAATAAGTTTTTATAAATGTTCCATATGTAAAGAAATATTCAGATTAAAATAACATTCATTAATTAAATTTTTAATATTTTGCTAAATATATTGCTTGAATTTCAATATGATAATATGTAACTGAACACATTGCTTAAAATTCTTTTTCTTGTAGATTTTACTTTAGTTTAGATACATGCCGATAATATTCCGCAAAATATTATTTTAAACTGTTAATTTTATTCTTAAGAAATTATTATAATGATATAGCAAAATTTAATACTCCCTTTACACACATAACTCATTTTTGATAGCTTTAATTTTATACTTTTCATGCTTACAATTTTATGCTTTCATGTTATAAAAATATCATGTAGTTTTGGGGTCAATTCTTGATCACCTAAATTTAAAAGGTTTTGATAAAAATCTAGCAATAATATGCTATAAATTAAGCAATCTTACACGTGTTTCCTATGAACACGTTCGATGATCTTCTATAGCCCGGGATAATTTTACTAGATATTTCAAATTAAACTTAGGCTCAATTTTGAATTAGTCAATATCTATGGAGTCAAATTTATCAGTGAATTTATTTACTTCAAATACAAACGAATGTCTAAATATGTTTAGATGAGAAATTAAGGTTCAAAGAATTAATCAAGTCGTTGCAAAATCAGACGTTTTTTTTTAAACTAGTTAAACATTTTTCGGTCGTAGTTTTATTCACAATTATAAATAAAGAAATAAGTTAAATACAACATTCTGATTAATGATTGAAAGTTATTTGTTCTAAATAGAAACTGATTTTTAAATAAAGAAGAAAGTATCTTTCATTTTTTTTATTTTTATTTATGCGAATGGATTTCTATTTTTAGCAATTAAAAATTAATAACAATAGGTAACTGGGCATCTGATATCTATTGAAGGTGGAATAATCTATGAAATATAGATTATCCAAAGTTTTCACTGACTATTCAATCGATGATGTTGCATAATTTTTCTAGAATGCATGCTTCCATGATAATTTCTGTTAGATTACTAATGTTCCTTACGTCTTACATCATATCAAACATTTTACAGATTCATATCATATAAAAAATTCCGAAAGAAAGATATAAAAAATGATGTTTCCATCTTATAACAAAATCACACATGAAGTTTATGTTGCAAAAGAAACTTTATCGAACTTATTGTAAATCCAGAAAAGCCTTTACAGGTACCATAAGTGTGATTTTTCTATGATGCCTGGCAAAATAAGCCATTACTTATATTTTAAAACATGTCATTCTTACACAAGTATAGAATATAATATGAATTAGTATCACTTTTAAGATAAACGTTGGTTATTTTTGGGGTAGATTCTTATGCCTGTTTTGGTACAGTCATTAATATTATAATCTCTATTGTTAATTGATTACATAGTTTAGTTTACACATATAATTTGTCTTATATAAACAAATTTTAAAATCTTACCGAATTTAATAATGATACCTAAGTCCGAAACAAGAAGTGGACAGTTACGGATATCCTCTCAGTCCAGTCCAAGATATGCTGAAGTGATTCCTCTTTTGATGGCATTTTGGGGGAAGAGGAAATTTCTTGCTATTCTCAGAATGTTGAGATTTTTTAAGCACCCACTGGCAAATAGAGAAAGACATGTGTTTGTCTGCCTGTAACAAGGGACATCTAGGGAAAGCGCTGCTTTTCTGCCTTTGTACCAGTTGTTAGGAGGAGGTAGTAACCATTTTCTTTTTTTTTTTTTCTGGTTAATTTTTAAATAATGATAGATAAAAAAACACCATATTTTTTTCTAAATTATTAAAAATATTATCTAACTTATTAAAAAATATTTTTTAAATAGTATAATGTGAGGTTCCAAAAAAACATGCACATAATAAGAGTCGGAAAGATTAGATTTGGAAAGAAAAGGAAGAGTTCTGAAAGCAGAAAGAGTATTTCTCTTTAGATACTTAAATTTAATTATGAGTTTTAAAGTCTATTTTCACCAATATCGAGGATTCCTCAAATTCACATAATGCTTTCCCAATTTGACAGTTTTTGAAGCAGTATAAGTGATATATCATTGTTCTAGTTTAGAAATCAAGCAAAATGTATTTATTGTTTGCTTGCTACATGTTTCTGAAATCATCATTTGTCGAAAAGAATATTTGGCATATGGTCTAGAATAAGAAGAATGTTAGATAAATGACACAAATGCAAAAAATGTCATTATCAGTAAAAGAACCTTCATTATACAGATTTCTTCCATCATTACTAGTTCCACATCTCAAATTACGGTACAAATCATTAACCCATGAAATTCCTGGACAGTTCTTGTTGTTACAATAGAAATTTATGAATTTTGCCACATCTCAACTGATTCATTTCAAGCTGATTTTTTAATTCCTACATTACTATCAATTAACCAATTCGGTTCTTGTTCTGTTGTCTGTTTTTAGTTTAGTTTTGTAAATAAATGTTTCAATTTTTACATTTTTACCATGTTTAATTTTATTTTCAAACGGAATCAAAAAAAGAACCAAATAGTCTTTAATTTCCAAACATTTATGCTACCTTTTACAGTTGAAGAATAAGCAGATATACAATTATACATTTCGCAATTTGATTCTCTAATAGCTGAGAAAAAATTTAATCATGTTACCCTACAGCACCAGGAATCCCTACCTTGTTAAATAGTAACGATTCACGAAAATTTTAGTAGAATAATTTATATAGTAATTAAGATGACCATAGAACTATTTCTTTCCCACTACTGAAAAGAAAATATTTTTTTTTAAAATAATTTATAATAAAAGTTTCTTTTCAATTTGGATGATATTTTAGTTTGTAAAACTAGCATCATTTCTTCAGAAGTTTTATTTGAAATACGAAACTCAGCATTTCTGTTATGACTCATTTTAAAGCTTTAACAAAGAATAATTAGTTAAAAAAGCTCTAATTGTATTCCAAGGACACAATTGGTGCTTTTAACTAAGTAAGACAAATTGCTATCTAAAAGTAATACTTTTAGATAGCAATTTGTCTGACTTACCATAATGTTGTGAACCATAATATCATGTTCATAATGTTTTGAAATTCGAAATAAGTAATACAAATTTAGAATTTCAGAACATTGTGGTCCGGAATTATGTCATTCATGACTCAATAAATATTATTCGATTATATTCCTTGAGTTCAATAATATTCCTTGAGAACAATAATCTGGAAGG
>JAPDSC010065941.1:442779-457173 GCA_026290005.1 Latrodectus geometricus | reverse complement strand
AATGCGTGGATGTGATATTATGAGTAAAGTGAATGGTTTATATGCGACTTTAAAACATACATGAGTAAGACCTCTCAAATCACGTGATGTGAATGAAGTATATTAAATCACATAAAGTTATTTGCTCTGCGAAGGCAATTATAAATATTAATTTATCTCCATTATCTTATCAAGGTGAAAACTTAATCACTAAAATTAATAAATTAGGTAGTGGACTTGAAATTACATCAGTTAATCATATGGTGTGAAACAGTTTGTTTGGGAATAATCGTAGAGTTTTACGTTAAATTAATGTTGTTTCCTAATTGATTCTTAAGAAATGGATATGTATAAATATGATTGTAGTTGCTATTCATTACTAGCACTGAATATAATTGACTTTGAAGGACGATGTTGTAAATATTTATCCAGTCGCGCACCCCACATGGAATGGGCGCTGATGTCCTTGCAGCAATTAAGTCAAAAGTGCAAATTAAAAACTGATAGGAATGGCGTTGAATACGAACTTACTCACCATGTCTGCTGCTTCTTGAAGAACTTACCAGCAAGTTTGACACTTGATATCGAAACAGTTAGTTCTTTTACCAAGTTGAAGTACTTGTACTTTAAACGTAAGCTGTCAACTGTATTGAGAGGGAACATCTTCAACGATTACGTGAGCTTAATGAAAAAAAGACTAAAAAATTGCACGTCAGCTTCTGAAGGAGAAGATTTAGTTAGAAAATTCATAACTGCTTGCAACACAATCCACCCTTCTGTAGAACTATCGGGAGAAGATGTGAAACAATATGAGTTCATGGCGGAAATGTTGAATTTTTGCTTTGCTTTTAATATTCAAAACAGTCAGTTAATAATTTCTTTGCTGAAGATAACTATAGAAAGGTGTGGCATTGCACCTTTCGATTCATTTTATGTACGTCAGCCCTTGTATCCAGCAGCGTTTCTACAATATGTCCTAGGACATATTACGAATGAACGATTTGATTTGAGTTCCTATTGCTTACGTAATCCTAGAACTTTATGGGAATATTCAAGAAACTTCTCTGTATTTAATGCTGTTTCTTTTGGAAATGTGGAGAAGTTATTGACTCTTCTTCAATATGGTGTAGAGATATTTCCTGAAGTAGAGCTGAGAAGAAGTGGACATGGATTCACTAATATGTAAGTACCTAATCATTGAAAATAAATTGCACTTACATATTGTATTTCTAACCTTTGTATTTTATACATAATGTATTTTAACAATTTGTATTTTACAAATTATATTCCTAATTTAAAATTTTAAGAATTTATTATTATGAATTCTCCAAATTTTAAAATATATATTTGATTTTAATTAATAATTAATAAATATTTGGAGAATAAATATTTTTAATTAATTTTATATGCTTTAGATACTACGATATCACATTGATAGTAGATTTCAATATTTATACAAAGGAAATATGCTAAAGTAGTTTTTATAAAAGGAACGACTAAAAGAAAACTTTCATAGATTCTAGAATTTAAGCAAGTTTTAACTTCAAAAAGTGTATCTTTCAAAATTATGTGGTTATAATAATAAATTTCAAGCTTAAATCTAATAAGGTTTTGTTGATAGTCTTGCTAAAAGTGTTAGGAAAAAATTAAAATTCATCTTTCAAATGTTAATATAAATAAGATAACTGATTGTGTACTTCTTTTAATTGTAAAATAATTCGAGACAACTTTAATTTGCATTACAGCACGTAAACATAAATCATCCTTGAAGAAAATATTCGCATGTACCATAAAATTTTAAATATTTTAATTGTTGTTATGTTTTTTAATTTGTTATAAAAAGTTTTGAAGCAAGGAATCAAATATAAAAATTTCTAATCTATGCTAAATAATTGATAACAGTTTTTACCATATTTTTTTCCAATTAAAATAAACATTTAAATCAAAATAAAATATAAAATATTTTAAATATTTAACCGCGTAACTAATTTCATACTGTTTAAAACATATAAGTTATACTATCTATAGCAAATACAGATTATTGAGCATTTACATCTTATAGTTGAATTGCATCAGAGATTAACATTTCAAATAAGATCTGCTTGGAAAGCATGTAGTGATTGGTTTTAATTTATGAAATAATAATCAATCATTTTAAACATACTTTTAATTTATAGATTGTTATATTTATTTTTTCTGAAAAAATAGCAATTTTTTTATCTATTTCTTTCAAATGTTAGGTGATAATCTGAATTGTTTGTATAAGAATTTATATATACTTTTCACATTTTCAATAATATGTTAAAGCGAATTTTTTATTAACATTATGAAACTTAGATTAAGTAATAATTCAAAATAAATGCATTAGCTTTTAATTTTAAAAGTTACTTTTTTATTAGTTATAACGTTAAAATATTTTTCACATTTATTACTTACTTATTGGGAACACTAATGAAGATTTTTTTAAAATATATCAATTATTGCAATCAATTTTTATATTGAATACTTTGAAAAAAGATAGGATATCTTCTGTTTCTTCTTCTTCTACTCTTTGTCATTGTGTGAAAACTGCGTTAAAATTATTTGAACAACACCAATAGCATAAGCAAATTTTGAATTATTAGATTCCGTGGTTTGTTAAATAAAACTTCGAAGAAAAAAATTAATTCTGTTTATATTAGAAAAAAAAGGATGATTAGAAAAACCAGACAATACAATAGAAATAAGCCTGCTTTGCCATTTCAGTCGAAATAACATATTTAACATTGAAGTAAAAGTCAGATGTAAATAAAATTTCTGCATAAAAGTTTTTTTTATGCAGAAATTTTAATTATCTTTAAGGGAGAGATTTTTCTCTTAATTAACTCATTCGTGTGAAGCAAATTTAAGTTTCTTTTAATAAAAAGATAAAAGTTTTATAATGTATGTATAGCATGCTAATAATAGTACTAATTTCCTTCTCATTTTCAGAAATGAAATTTTACCTCCAAGATATCTGATGATCTTACAAATGATGTGCAGCATAAGATCAGTGAACTTGCTAATGGTTAATTCTACCTATCATCTTAATAACAGGCTATATTTTGCCACAGAAGAACAAAAACAATGCTTTCGACTCGTCTGGAGAGCTATTCCGGATCCTTACGTCAAATATGCTGAAATGGTTTCAGCCATTTTCGCAGAATATTTTGTCCTTGCTCAGCATGCCATTTTTAATCCTATGCGCTACGAAAAACATACCAAGTTTTCTATGATGTATGAAAGATGTTTTCCTGACATGGCATCAGGTGCCAAAGAGCCACGGTCTTTAAAACACTTGAGCAGACATTGCATTCGGAAAGCACTACGAGTCTCATGGAATCTACCGAATGGAATCTTCCAGCTACCTTTACCAACATTGCTTCATCACTATATAAATCTCGAAATTGATTAATATTATATGCATATCATGAGTATGTATTATGAGTAAATAGTAGTTATACAATCATTCATAGCTTTGTATTGTCTACTCACTTCGTCTCATGACTAAGCGTTAATTTATGTTGGACTTTTTTGATCTGAGTGTGACTGTTTAAATTACAATTTTAATTATATTATGAATGACAGTTATACTCGAGGTATGTCTTAAAATTTTAAGGATAGTTATATATAAATAAATATAAATTTTCTTCTATTTATATCGTAATTTAAATGATGTCAGATATGTTAGGGATTTTTATATAAGTACAAAATATTTTGTAATTCTTTAAATAGTTGTGTACATATTCTTTGTTCTAAAATACTTTTATATTTGTTAGCACAGCTATTTTTGCTTTACACTCATAGCAAAATAACGGTGGCAGATTTTTAGAAGCATTTATTGTATTATATCCTTTTAAAACGACTGCTTTTCATAAAGTACATTTTGATAATTGTGATAATTCATTTACTAGCTTTTATATTATTTACTTATTATATTTTTTAATGAAGATGTGCTGGAGAAATTTATTAGATATTTTTATAATATAAGCATGTTTATATATATAATAATGTTAGATATAACTTTATGAAGAAGTTAACTTTATAAGTATAGTTTTACTTATCAATGTATATATGTATATACAAAGTTTTACCATTAACTATCATTGCTTTTTATTCGTATCAACAAAAATAAAAATAGTAATATTTAAACCTGAAGGAACATTTATTTTCTTTACTTGGTTCTTTTATTGCATTATTATTATACAATGAATGCGAGCAGCATACATTTTAAAATTACAAAATTTGCATTAGCAAACCTGAAGTAGAAAAATTAATAAATTCATAATGCATATAATGGTGAAAATTTGAAAACATTTTTTTTCAAATATTTTCAATCAATAAAGGAAACTATATATATATTATATATATATATATATATATATATATATATATATATATATGCGTGTTTGTGTTGTGTGTAAGTCGTATGTATAAGAATTTTAAAAAAATTATTTAAAGTTATAAAAAGAATCTCAAATTGAGAAGAGATGAGCCGCAAACTGAAATATCTGCATATCTGGTTCAAATGAATTATTTAAAAATAATACACAAATAAAGGATACATATTTTATTACATTACTGTTCTATAAATTTAAATCAAGAGACTATCAGTGTTTTAACCGTTTGCAGTTGACTTATGATTCCCAACTGTAAAAGGAGATGCTTAAAATAAGTAGGAAACCATACTGTAACACATTATGCTAAATATGCACTAAGAAATTGTGCCAGTGGTACAACGTATTTATCAGTTTATTGGAGACAATCCCTGGAAACCTTCAAATAAGTTTTGAAAACTAGCCAAAATATCGACAATTAATCAGCAATTAATTTGTCAGCTATATACAAGTTAAAAAATTTAACAATCAATCAAATGAACTAAAATGAATACCCCAAATTTGAAAGCCAAATCAACTATTTTAACGTTAATTATCTCACCAACTTTATAGAAATTTATTAAATAACGAATAAATTATTTGGAAATAAATTCCAATTATTTAAAGATAATCTAATACTACAATCCGAAACGTAAAAACTCCAACCCCAAAAAGATTTGAAGTATGAAATTTTTAGATAATAAAATGGTAAAATATTACAAATCAAGTCTTATGAGCTAAGACAACGCAAACAATAACATCTAACTTTAATGAAAAATGCTACAGAAATCAACAAAATTAACGGAAATAAAATTTACTTCGAAATAAGCATAAAACTAATCTTCTCGTACAAGAAACATTCAATAAGCAGAGATAAATTTAAATTTCTAAATTTATTTTTCAACAGATACAAGAATTAATTTGAAAACGTTATGGAACATGACTCTTTTGGTAGTCCGCATAAACGACAGTATGGAAAGAAATAGTAATTAATGCATGTGTATCCTTACAAATTTCCAACAGCAAGTCTGTGATAGGCCGAAGATATTTGGATGAGGTCTTAAAAAAATATGTAACACTTCTGGGTACATATGGATTTCATTTTTTTTTTCAATGATAATTCTCGTCAACATGGAGCAACTGTTTTTGATAAATTCCTTGAAATTTATGACATTTGACAAATATCATAACTAGTTAAGTCGCTTGACCTTAATCTGATACAGCACTTATGAGACTACCTTGGAAGAACAATAGTATGAATATATCCTCCTTCTAAAGTTATAAATGGTCTAGAGATAGCATCGTTGAAAGCGTGGAGCTTAGTTCATCAAACTCTAGTTGATAACGTTATTACAAGCATGAAAGCATTATGATATGTATAAACACAGGTCAGAGTAAACAACATTTATTAAATTTATAAGTCTTCACTTTCTTTTAGTTATTCTTTTCTGAACACTCTTTGCTTCATTGTTCTGAAAACTATGGAAATATATCCAAGTACAGATGATTTTTGACATTAGGGTATTAATCACTTTATCTATGCCTACTTTATTTATTTTTAAGAAATAATGATTCAACCCGGCCCAGTGTGTAGCTTAAGGCACTTTAATATCCACCTATAAAACTGCCTTTTCATTGCTCTGATAGGCCGTATTCAAATGTCTCAATCAAGGAAACCTGAAAACATCCCAAACACCAAAACCAACAGTCGTACATGCAGAAAATTGAAGTAAAATGTCCAATTCTCGTTGCCCAAAAGGGCTGAGTTCAAATTTAGTAACTTTTACTCTGAAGAGGGCTATTCTATTCACTAGGCCTAGTTATTTTTCCTTAAGATATTTAAGCAAATCTGGGTACAAAAATCCATATAAAATCCATTTTCTGCTTATCCGCAAAAACTTTGTCCAAAGTTAAAATTTTAACTGCTGTACAAAAAGGAAGAAAAATCTATATCAGAAAAAAAAAGGGATAATTCACTACTTTTTGTATTTTTGAAAAAGTGTTATTTTTTCCAGTCTTCAGTGAATACATTTTCGCCTTTCCTAATACGCCACAGCTCTGAAATCATTGTAACGCCGGTGAAAAGAAACCCAATTTTATTGAATAAAAGAGAATTTCCAAGCATTTTACAGCTCATTCCATTTACTTTTATGTAACCAATATGTGAAAACTTTATTACGCGATGCAAAACAAAATTTTAAGAAACCACCCATTAAATTATTTGTAACGTGTACACTTTTCGATGTTATACTGCAGAACTTCACGTTTCCATATTTAAACTGGAACTTGAGAAAGTAATGATTTTTTTAGTTCCTTGAATTTTTATTTACATTGGTTTGCTTAATAAAAAATATGTACTTCAAGACTCTACATTTGCAAACAGTTTTGATCATCATTCACTTCACACAGAACTAGTTGTCAAAGGTTCAAGTAACATAGAAATCATTGATATAAAATTTCACAGTGACAAATTTCCTGCATGTATTCTTGTGCTTAAGCTTTTATCTATATCTGTCAGCTACTGCAACAATGTCAAAGTTTCTTCGCAAAGATTTTGCTCCTGATTACAGCACTGTCCTTTGCATTGCAACATATGTTTTGAATACTCTTAATACTTCTGCTTTTAAAATCAATCAGAACCATTCATAGACATTTGGACATGCAATAGAAATTGAAACACAATAGTGTTTCAATGTGTCAAATAAGTTGCAGTTTATTTTTATGCAAATTTATTTCGAGGGAACTTACGTGCCATCTAATAGGTATGTAAGTGTAAAGAAATTTATACATTAAATAAAAATAAATTTAAATCCAAAGTAACTAAAGCATATTTAAGTTGATATAAACTCACTCTCATAATTAACACAAGATTTTCATTTACCCATTTCCTCATTTCTAAGTGTATGAATAAAAAATTAAAGAATTAGAAATAAAAATTTTTGAAGTAAGTATATAAATTATTTCTATTACAGCGGAGTACCAACAAAAATATTTTGAGAGTTTTAAATTTTTACCCAGCTTCTAAAGCAGTCTATTGTGAGAAATAATCATTACACAATTTAATTAATAACATTGAACTTAAAATAAGTGATACTACACTGTAAACATGCTTATCTAGAACAACCCGAATAATAGATTTCCAATAATTTAATTATATGGAAAGCATAATTCCAATAATACCTAAAAAAAATTCAATATTCAGAATTCACATATTATATATTATTTCTTAAATATCAGTAAAATAATTTTGCATTAGCAAAATTGTTATTGTATTCAGCATTTAATATACTGAGGGTATTAAACTTCAAAAAATAAATAGAACTTATGTAAATAATTATTTTAATACTTTTTAATTTCAGAAAAGTAAATCTCATTTTGATAATTCATATGAAATAAAAAAATCTAAGAGAAGAATTAACTTGAATTAATTAAGTTCTATTTCATAAAAAGATGAACTTATTATGTAATAGTTGAAAGATATCAATTATTAGTTTTGAGAAAAAAAAAAAGGAAAACTGAATTTTTATAACAAATTGATATTGAAAATCACCACAAATACAAAAAATTAAAAGCTAAACTTTTTCTTTAGAAAGGAAGATTGCAGGATTAACAATCAAATTTTCCCATGATAACTACAGATGCTAAAAATTGATAAAATTAAAACCTATTTACTGATCTTGGCGAGATAGTTCATATGAACTAACAACTAATATATAACATCACCAAAACTAATATATAACATCACCAATACTAAAATATTGCTTTTCTAACTCCTAGACTGACAATTTCATACAATAGAAATTTCATGTTATATTATTATGGTGATACTGACAATCTTTGCAAGCATAGATAATTATTTTTTGCGAAAACAATACAATTCTGCAGAAATATTATACAAAAAAATTAATTTTTCTTAATTTCTTTTAGAAATTCTGTTCAAATACAAAAACAGCCAATGCTTCTTAATTAATGATAATTAAGTAGGGATATATAAGAATAAACACTAATTACATTCAACTACATCAATTACAACTGGGTATACCTCATAACAGAGACACCCTGAAAATTAAATTCGACTAATACATAAAATTAATACGTATAAGTTATTTCTGATATATTGCATGCCTTTTTAATCGCGAGTAAAAAAATTCCTAAAAATGAACATGCCATTTTAATTACATCTCATACATCTATAGTATTTAAAATGCAAAGAAATTATAATAACGTTAATATAAGTAATTATAAGTATATACTAATTAGAAAAGTGAGTGCATTTTTCAAAATTTTTATAAACTTAAAAATAGTGAAAAATAATTCATGTAAATGTTATTCTCATGTATAACGAACCAAAAATACAAAAACATCCATATTTTTATTTATTACTTTTTTGTGGAGGGATTTACTAAATTTTATAAGAGTAATCTATTTTACTTATCATTTATTCATTTTACCGTTAAAATTAATACAATCTCCACACACAATGGGTTATAATAGCATAGATATTTGTATTTATAACTATTACAGATATTTGTATTAAGAAACTTCAAAGGAGCTAATTACAAGAAATTGATTTCTAAAAATATTTCTTATTATGGAATGTTTTAAGTGTCCCAGACTAAATTTATGGTTTGATAGAAACATTCTAAGGAATCTTATGCACAGGGTATTAATTAAGCTAAAATTCATGTAAAAGGGGGATACAGCTGATAAACATGAACTGATTTTTCTTGAAGTGTTGAAATTAAAACTTTGTGTGTAACAAACAAACTAATGGTCCAAAGCAATGAAAATTTCATCAATATGTTGTAATATAACAGTAAATGATTGAAAATTTAAAACTGTTTGATTGGTCACCCTGTATGTGTAGTACAATAGGGAGAAGAGCTTGCACATGATGCATACTCAGTAGCAATAAAAACGTGAAGCATCCGTATCACATGTTCATTATTCCTTGCAATGATTACGCCATTGCTTCACCGAAGGAAACTGTATTATTATGACGATGACATCATAGCAGAGAATTTAGAAAGATTTAGGACACTTAAGAGCAGGTCCAATAAGGACTGAAGTTCTGCGAATGATATTTTTGAAATTTGAACACAAATTCGCTGAACCTAAAACCTGGTAAAGGAGAAACCACTTTATGTGATTGCTATGGAAAGAATAGCTTCAGTACTAAAGAAGGATTCAGAGTGATTTGGACAGCTTTAGTGCATGACGCATTGCTAGAACTTTTGGCATATCAGATGGTACAGTATATAAAGTTTTGAGAAAGATTAGGAGATGTAATCCATTCAAAATTGTTGAGATGTAATTCATTCAAAATTAATGTATAAGGCTTATTTGCAGCACATCTTTCCTTATGAGAATATTTTATTTTACAATTTCTTTCCCACATGAAAATAGACATCCCATGGCCCCAAAATATTTTGGGGACTCTTCCACCATCAGAATGCATAGAAATGACAAATACGGAAAACAGAAAATTCAAATATTTTTTACCTTTACCTCTTCATTCCCCAGAGATAATTGTGTGGTGAAGATTTACAATATAGTTCATTTTTGATTAATACATTTTTGCACATTCTAATTCATGTACTGTGCAAAGCGGCAATTTGGAAGACCTGAAAGTTCAGCTTCATATGTGTTTGTAAATTTGTTGATTTTGAGAACCTGTACTTTTCCATGTATTAAGCCCTGATTTAAGCATTACGAATTAGAGGAAATCTGCTATGTAGGAGTTTTCGTAATTTAGAAACAAAGATCAAGTTGAAGATCCTCAACAAATAATCTACTACAAGATATATCACTTCATTTGGAAGTAATTGGAATAATTTCACTTGGAAAAAAAACCCATGACATATTTAGCGTATTCCAACCGCCTTTAATGAACATATTGGATCTTTGGTTACGCCTTTATTCGAACTCACTCTTTTCCGATTGTGAAAATGATCCACTAACCAACCGGGCAACCATGTTGTTTTCCTACACTGCCAATGCCAAAAGCTTCAAATTTCTATTTCCTGTTGTGTCATTTCAACACTTCATCAGCATCAGTAAACCATACATTACTCTTCACACATGCTACTTCCCACATTGGCATACAAATTAGGTATTTGCGGCAGAGAAAATTCAGAAATAATCGGACTATAAGCAGCCATTCTGAATATTTTGACAAGCCTTGATCTTAATTCTTGCGATATCTAAGTCTGAAAGTACTTAAGAATACTAAGTATTGCAGTAATGTTATGAAATCAGCTGATTTGAATGTATGCAATATGCATCAGATCCACAGTATCCAGGAGTTGTTTTTCGTTTTGTAGTAAAATATACATTTTCTCATTTCTATCTCGTAACTGAGCACGGTGAACAACATATTAAAAATCTAATTAGTTTATTACGCATCTCCGTACGAATGTTTTATTTCATACTTTCATTTGGTAACTTTTCTGCGAAAGTTTTCGCAGGTCATTTACTCGATTGTGACATTTTGCATGTTTTTGATATGCATGATAGAGTTTTCTTTTCCTCAAACTTTTCCTCCACTGTTTCCATTGCAGTGAGGTTAATCTTTGTTTCTATTTATTTACTGCGCCTTCTACCATTGAGATTATAAATATTTTTAAAACACTTCTAAAATATTTCCATTTCTTTGGGAGTATAATGGTGATATTTCAAATTTTTTAGATGAGTGGTTTCTTTGTCACAGGCTTTTAATTTAATAATTTAAAAGAAACCACATTGTATAAGGAGTGATCAAATGAAAAGGTACGAAATGATATAAAAACGTAACAGTTAAATATGTGCATATTCCACCATGGGAGAACGTAGCGAGACATCTCGTGATGTGATTAGAGTCTCTGACAGGGATCGAAACATCCGTGGTCTCCCGCATGCTCAGGAGAGAAAGTAGGGGGTCTTATCAAAAGTGGCGTCCAAATGATGCGGCAATTTGTATGAGGATAGGAGGTCGTTTAAGTTGCAAAATTGACGATTAACAAGCAGCGAAGTGTTACGATTTCTGATAGAGGAAGGTGAGAAACTGGCAATAATTCATCACCGGATGGTGACCCTTTACGGAAAGAAATGTGTCTCCGACAAGTCAGTCAGAAAAGGCATTGCCCGTTTCAGTGCGGCCGTGAGAGTGAGGATGATGACCCGAGATCAGGCCAGGCAAATACTGTCATCACGAACGATCTCATCGACAAGGTGGATTACCAAGTGAGAAGTGATCAGTATGTCACATTGCAAAGGTGGATGTCAGCTATGAAACCGTGTGGACGATTGTTCACGACAGGTTGCGATATTGGAAGGTGTGTGCCGTTTGGGTTCCAAAGCTGTTCACCGACCAGCAAGAGGAACTGCACTATGCAACATCTGTTTCACGAAGACCCCGCTTTCATGGAGCGGAACGTCACAGAAGATGACACCTGTTGCCATCACTACGAGCCAGAGACAAAGCGGGACAGCATGCAATGGAAGCATGCGTATTCACCTCCTTCTAAAAAGTTCAAAGCCATGCCATCTGCAGGAAAGGTGTTGCTCACTATCATTTTTGAAGTTGAAGGTCTGGTACTTGTGGAATTTCTGGAGCACAGAAAAGTCATAAACTCCGATGGGTACTGTGAGACATTCCGACGCCTAAGCAGGTCAATCAAGAACAAAAGACCGGAGCTGCTCACGAAAGATGTGATTCTGCTCCATGATAACATGCGTCCACACGTCTCCAGAGCCACACAAATGGAACTGGCCAACATCAAGTGGGAGACGTTGGACCATCCTCCTGACAGTTCGGACATGTCGCACTGCGATTTCCATGTGATCCACTGAAAAAACACCTGAAAGAGAAGAGCTTCAACTGGGACGACGTACTCAAGGACGCTGTGAAGGACTGGATCTCGTCATGGCCACAGGAGTTTTTTGAACAAGGAATCTTGTGGTTTGTTTATCAGTGGCATCGTTGAGCTCAAGCCTATGGTGTATATTTTAAATAAAGTCTACATTTGTACCCACCATGTCTGTTCGTACCTTCACATTTGATCACCCCTTATACATTTTGCAATTTTTCTGTTTGCTTTAATAAAATCTTTTTTGCTGGATTATTAAGAACCATGATTTCACCAAAAATATTGCAGAGAATTTCGAGCGCAGTGGAATATAAAAGTGATACAGCTCTTGCTGCTCAGAATAATTTAAAAGGCGGCAAGTTGATCCAGCTAATAGGTAAATCATGATGATGAACTGCTCTTCTAGTTGGTCGATCAGATTGCAGTGGAGCTTAAGAAGCTTCTTGAGCCACTTATTATTCATTCAGAATACTTATTATAAACTTGTTGAATATCTGTCAATATTCTAAATCTTTTGTCTGATTTGGACAAAGTATACCTATTCGACTATTTCCAGGGATTCCAAGCGACTGGTCGTCTAATAGAGAGTTTGACTACACAGCCATTGCCTTTTTTTACTGTGGATACATAACTTTCGACCTTATCAATACCTATGCAGATCTTATAATTATCACCGTACTAATTTCTGTGCTGTCCGTAGTACTAATTTCTGTGCATCCTTAGTGGCTGCAAACAGCTTCCATTAAAATCAGATTAGTGAAGCTTCACTTACTGGGAACAGTGATTGAAAGAATGACCTGTATACCTTCAATGGCGCTTGAACTCTGTGGGTTGAGGACAGTGAATAATAAGCACAGGGAAGCTGTACACGATAGATTTCGCAACTTTATAATCTCTTTATTCATACATTATATAACTGATGGACTTCATTATTTTTATTTCATGGGGCTGTTCATTACAAACATTTAATTTAACTTTGAGAATTGTCTTTAGAAATATCTTTGAAATTAGATAGATAAGATTAATTATGGCGAACAATTAATTTATCTGACGATTTTATTAAACTTTCTTTGGCTTCTATCAAGCAGTTATAATATTTCACTTAACTAAAATGTCTTTGTCAACTATTAAACCAGCATTGACATATATTACTTTGTTCACACTTCTCATTCTTGCACATTTAAGTTTCGAGCAAACTTTTTAAGATACAAATTAGTAATTTAAATAAGTTGGAGTCGATTTATCTTAAATCAGTTAGGGAAACTACTTTAAATCTGTTTCAACTGATTTGCATCACCTTGTTTCCTGCAATTATTTTCAGTGTTTGCTGAAATGTCTGAAGCAGATCAAAATAAATATAAGAAGAGAAAAAAATTTAAAAAACTGTTAATTTAAATTGTTTATAAAAATATTAATATGGCAACATAAAATTGCGTTGGATTTAAGAAGAAATAGATTTGTCAACGTCGTTCTTTGGTTTTATATCCATAATTTGAAATATCAAAACCTTAATTATCATCGTTTTGGTCTCCAAATGTTTAAAAAGCATGCTCAATTGTAAAAAAACTCAAAAATATATGTAATTTATTATATGAATGATCAATAAATAAGTTTTAGAACCAAAAACAATACTTCTTAAATAAGTTTCGAAAATAAGGCATTGTGAATGCTGCTTTCAACTTGATGTTTAAGTAAAATCACAAATTTTAAATTGATTCAAAAGGTACAGTGCATACCTAATATAAATATAATAAAAAGTTATTTTCGTTTCTAAAGAACTTTTAACATATTTACATGTATTCCTAAAAAAGGCATTTTACGAAAACGTTTTCAATCCTCCTATACTGGATTGCACGGAAAATACTTTACTTTATTAATCAAAAAAAGTTTCAATTGTTTGTTTTAAACCATAGAGAGCTAGTAGTAGAGAAAGGGAAATTTCCCCCTTCTGATGAAGTTTCAACTGTAATGGAGCGGCCATCTTGGTTAGACAAGAAAAGCGCTCATATTCTATAACATTATCACCAATTTTATTTCTTCATTTTTGATATTTGAAATACATTATTTTCTTCCTCTGAGTTTAAAAGAAGAAATGGGATCTTGTGTAGCATACGAATGTACGAATAGACGGACCAAGAAATTAGAAGGAATAACATTTCACAGGTAAAAAAAAA
>JAPDSC010065941.1:412474-436394 GCA_026290005.1 Latrodectus geometricus | reverse complement strand
TATATATATATATATATATATATATATATATATATATATATATATATTTAAATAAATGTGTATTTTTTAGTATCTGTTTACTCTATGTCACATTAAATTAATTTTAACAAATACGTTTAGTTTTTAATTGATGTTATATTTATTTCAGCCCATATTGAAATTAGTGGTGCAAGCAAGAAAAAAGTTTGTCAATATCTGAATATTTGGAGTAATATTTAAAATTTAGGCTCATAAAATTTGGGCACTGTCCATGATGAGCGGTTTTCTTTTTGTCTTTTATGCTTGCAATGCTTAATTAACTAATCAATGAAACAAAGTCGTCACGAGGAGCATTTGAAAGCGAAAAATAATGCTTATATTAATTCAGATTTGAATTACTTTCAAACTTTAAAGAAGAATTTTGAAAAAAAGATAACAGTAAAGTCCCTATTTACTGCTCACGCTTTATCTCATAGTCGTATTCAACTCATAAATCATACTATAGGAGAGAATTTATCATTAAAACCGTAAATATCAGCATTTCTTGAAACGGTTCTTGAAAAAGATGACAAAAATGTAAAAGCTATGTCATGTTAATAACGATACTGTTAGCTGAAGATAGACGAAATGATTGGAGATATTGAAAAGCAACTTGTTGAAAAGATGAAAACAAGAAAATTCTCAGTGCAAATTGATGAATCAACTTTGATAGATAGTGAGGCAGTATTGATAACTTACGCAAGATATATTGATAAAGGGCATTTTGCTGAAGAAATGTTCTGTAAAAGATTAGGAAGCACCACTATCTCCAAAGATATATATAATAAGCTAAAAAGCTACTTAGATATCAATAATATACCAATGAAAAATATAGCATCTTGTGCTGCAGATGATGATCCTAATATGACGGGCAAGAAAAATGGTTTCTCAAAATTGATGAAAGACGAGAATCTAGAAATGATTCTTATGGATTGTTTTATTCATAGGGAAAACTTGATAGCTAAAACCATCTCGCCGTTTCAAAATGAAGTACTGTATTTAGTAATAAGGTGTATCAATGCTATTAAATCTAATATTAGATATGAAGGATCTCCTTAAACTATTTTGTGAAGAACAAAATGCAAACCATACATGGCAGCAAGCATCAAGAGCATAAGGATTATAAGTTTAAATTATTATAGAAAAATCTTCATTAAAATTATTTCGAATTTAATTTTAGTGTTTCATTTACTTTTGAAAATTTACTTACTGTGTATCTTTAAAAATTTCTTAGCGATTCCTTTCTAAAACCTAATATTTAATTTCTAATATTTAAGTTTCTTAAGTGAAAAATTCAGCTTTTTAATATTAAAAATTATGTATATGTTACATGGGGGGGGCATAGGAATTTTAGAAAGGCTTAGGTGGGGCATAGCATAAAAAGGTTGGGAAACACTGGCCTAGATGATTCACGTAAATGATAGAAAATGGACGTTTCCCTGGTGCATTTGGGTTAAAAAGTGCCTGCTTTTTTCCTCCTGAAACTTTGTTCAGCAAACACTCAAAACACATCAAAATATGTCTTCTTACGCGTAACGTTTCATAGATGCAAACTACTATAATTCTTTTATTCTACTAACAGTTCGATCAACAGAAAAATGTTCCTTGAGGTCGTTTAATCTAACTACTCTACTTTTCCTTACACACACACATTGATTTAGATATTACGTAAAGTAAAATTTTTATCCTTAATCTTGTGTTTTCTATAAATCTTATTCTGCTTGAAAACATCCTTTAATCTCTTTCTTTTCAGATTCGGACCTGTCATCTTCATTCTTCTTGAATATTTCTATTAATTTACGTAGTTCCATGTCTGAATTTTGCATCATTAAAGCTTTGTTCTTCTGTAGTTTAAGTAACACAAACTTCAAATTTTCTCTCTTCAGAATTGTTTTTATACAGTTTTTGAAAAGTTGGCTTACTGCCATTTACTTCTTTGATGTCCATTTTGCATAAATCCGTGCAGCCCAACTCGCTTATGTTTAAAGCAAAACAGTCTCGATATTTATTTAATAAATTCAAAAGTTCCAATTTTTTATCACTCTCTAAAGATTTGTTGAAGTTAATATCTTTCATTAAAATCGGAGACTTCTCTTTGTTAATAGTTATAACTTCAACTTTTTCATTATCATTTTCATCTTTATTTGATAGGTTTAAGCTTTTCCTGACGTACTTCCATTTCCCTACCTTAGCACTGATCTTTCTCAATTTTTAAATTAAATTCTTCTTTATTTATTACTAATACAACTGTTTCACCGTTAACTACTTCGAAAATAGAATCGAGCCGCCCAACCTGTCTAGTGGTTAGTTTAACTGACTACGGATGCTGAGGATCTGGGTTCGAATCCCGGCTGGGGCATGGATGTACTTTCTCATTGTTTCTCTCTGTGTTTCTTGTCCTTTCCTCAGATGATGAATGAATGTGGCCCGCCCTATAAACGGGTTTGTGATGGTGTGGCGTGGGCGATGCTACTCGTACCTCCGTGACTTGGTTCACAGGTGCCCACCGGGTAACGATAAAATGAGTAGCAGTTTCTGGCCTTGTTGCGGCAAATGGGCTAATGTTACTTACTTGCTCAAGGGTGCCCACCATTAAAAATAAAAAGAAAAAAGAATAGAATCGAAATTCTGTCCTATACTTTTGACTAAAATTGTCCCATTAACTATCGAATTTTCGGTTTCTTTCGCTCTAATTATTGATTTACTTTCGATTTCAGTCTCATTTAATGTTTCTAATTTAACTATATTTTTCTTAATATCTGCTTGAATTTTAGATAAAACGTCGTTATTTGAGTATCCAAATTTTAAATTACCCCAATACATGTAAAAGCAATGTATGGTAAATCTAACCATGTTCTACCTAAAATTAAATCGCATGGTTGGGAATTGTCTTCTACAATTAATAAAAGAATAAATTTTCCAACTACATCATCTATACGAATATTTACTACAGTTTTCCCAAGATCCTTAGTCACTGGATTATCTTGATTTCAAAAACCGAATAAATTGCTGCTATCTGGTGTCGTATTCAGATTCATTTTTATTGCGATACTTTCTTGTAAAAAGCAACATCCACTTCCTGTATCAATTAACGCAATCACTTTATGCCCATAAATAAAAGCATCTTTTAAGTAGTTCGTAGGCGCCAACGACGCACTTGAATGCGAATAGTTTAGACTGACGGATTAATTATTCCCCTCGCGCTTTTCATCGGTTTCAAATTTACACGTTCGTTAAGAATGAACATGCTTTTTACATTTCTTACAGTAAGCAGAAGTCTTCGGCGCCGGGCATTCGCGAGATATATGACCATAAAACATTTAAATTCCCCTTTCTCATTTCGAATATCTTTTTCGCTAACTTATATTTCGATAACTTTTTCCAATTAATACTTTTATTTTCACTAAACGGAAATGATTTCTTTTCTGAAATTTATCATTATGAGAATTATAATTCAGTTTCGTAATTTATAATTGTTAATAGATCGAACATTATCATAGTTATCCAATTTATCCGCTATTTGATCTGGGGTATTAATTTTAGGCCATTCGTTCACAAAATGTTCCCGAGTTGTTGAATTTATATGTTTCTTCAATTGTTCAGTAATAACTAATTTTTTTCAACTATTAAAATCTGAAATCTCGAGTCGCGTTATCCATTCCTCAAATAGTTTTGTAGTTCGAATGAATAATCCTTCCATGTACTTTCTGGATTTTTAACATGGTTTAAAAATTTAAATCTAAACTTATCATTACTTAACTTATATCTCTTAAGAAATAATGATTTTACATATTTATAATTATTTGCGTTATCTTCGTTTTCACGCGGAATTAGTTGCGGAATTTCATAAGGGAGCAGTCTCAATAATTGTGACACCCATTACTCTTCACTTAACCCAATATGTCGTGCCTGCCGTTCAAATAAAACTAAATAAAATTTATATCCCCATCTTCAACTTTATGTTCGTGCATTAATTTTCGAAAATCTGTATATACGTCTTTACTTTCATCGTTGTTACTTAAATCCGAAATATTTACATTTTGGACTCTATTTTAGATACGTAAACGTTCAAGTTTATACTCACGGTCGGCTAACGTTTTGGCGACTATTTCTGATGCAATTCGATGTTCAATAATCCTACTTAATAAACTCTTCATCATACGCCTCTGGTTCTGTTATAATACGTTTTAAATAAATTATTTTAGCATCTTCAGGTACCGAGAGACCTATTCTGTTGCTAATTCTATTAAATCTACTTTTTTAGCCTTCCCCCAAAAAGCCATACTTTACAAATTAAAATACTTAATTACTTCACACATAAAATACATTATCAAAATAACGAAATTATTACTTCCACTTCGCCCAAAACGAAATTTATTGGTTTTTTTTTAAAAACGAAATCACTTTTTGCAAACGAAATTATGAAAATACTTATACGCTTAATTCTTAAATCTCGTTCACTACATTAGAATAGGTTACTAAATACATTAATACACATTTCAAACGAAACAATTAACATTATGTAGACATCTTTTAGCTAGATCTTTCATAGCGAGCTCCTTCACACACACTCATTTTCAATTACATATACCTATCTCTTCAAATAATATATTAACTATTGCCATCTAGTGGCCACTCATTATTTTTTAAGTATAATACAGCTTAATGCTAACAAGTGTTAACAGTAAAATAATAATCGGAAAGAAAAGGTCGGAGAAAGAGATTAACAGTTGTTATGTCTAAAAAGCGATCAGCTTCAGCAAAAGTAATTAGATCAATCAATTTCTGAATTCTTCAGTTTCAATGATTGCAGCTAGACGGCTCCTTCATAAACTGAAGATTTAAGCCAAGATAGATATTTCCAAGTCACTTATAACAGATATTAACAGCTACAGTGTCACACTCACAACATGGTTTATTAATAAGTGTAAGAAAGTAACATGGCCTGGCAAGTCATCTTTTCCGTGCACGTTTGAAAACACGTACACAAGTGTGAATCATAAGTGTTTTCTAATAACTGTTGAGCTTGGAGGTGGATCTGTCAAGATAAAGGCAGCCATGACGTATGTTTTTCAGCCTACCAATCATAACCTTGAAGGAAAGGAAGTATAGAGAATACATTTTAGTTAAGATCAGTTCCATCCTATAATGCAAACTTTGTTTTCTGCAGGATATGGAATTTTTCATTGTGATAATGCGCCTGAAAAATGATACAGTATTTCTCTAAACTATTTAAATCTTCTATGACTCGATTCCCTGGCGAATTTAAGCTTACATGTCAAAATTGGTTGTATATCATGCTATTAAAGAATTCTTTATAAAGTTAAGGTGTTTCCATTATTTTAATAATCACCTGTATATGCTAATAGAATAATCCTTCTCGGACAATGCTTTGTCTCATTATAAGTTGCATGACGCAATTTCTCACCCTTCAGTTCTCGCCACGTAATAGAATGTGGTAAATGAAAACTACGGAATATTACGTGTGTGCTTGTCATTGAATAACTGCTATCACTAGAATAGCTTTTTTAATTCTAAATTTATTATTTGCATTTTGCTAAGTGAAAGATCTCGAGATCTTAGAGATCGGATTCGATACAAATAATTGTTGACCTTCAGAAGATGGATGTTGTTCTTCAGCTTTCTGCGTGTATTTCTTTGGTGCTTAAGGGTTTTCTGTCTTTCAGCACGTGCACACGAGTCTTCTAATACAAATTTCCTATACTTGTAAAATCTTGATTATGTTAATATACAAACTTTTCTCCAAATTTCTACAGCAGCACATGCATCGAAGTTAAGCTGTAAGGACTATTTCTATGATATTTTCATCATTAATATACTGTAAATATTTTCATAATATATAAACTGATTAAAGGATTCCTCTCATATTCATAACTTTTAAATGGCAGCTAAAATACTAGTTAAAAATAAAAAAAAAAGAGAGAGAACTGTTGGTTTTTTTATTTTCCCCCAAAAAAATTTTTATAATTTTATATTAATAAAAATAATTCTTTAATAGAAAACTTTGCTTTTAACAAGAAATAGCATTAATTGATAGAAGGAAACTATATTATACAATTTTTTGAAAACATGAACTCTAATCAAAATTAATTTCCTTTTATTTGTGATAAATAATGAAATACAATATAATTTCAGTTCGAAGTCAAATTATAATTTAAGTTTTTGAGCTAAAATCTGTTATTTTTATTTAAATAAGAAAATCAATTGTTTTTAAATCTCAATGATTTATAATCTATAGACATTTTATATATTGAAGAATAAATTTTTAACTAAAAAATTGTAAATAAAAACTTTAAAATCGTTTTCAGAGAAAGATTTTATATATCACATTTTTTATGTACGATATATAGTGGCCTCCAAAAGGGTTCGTACACTTATGAGTTTCAATTATTGTTTTATTCATTTATAAAAAATTTAAAAATGATAATTTTCTAACAATATCTATGAATATTTCTTGGAAAAACAACATTAAGAGAAATTTGCACGTATTAATAAATATTGTAGTATTTCTGTCTTAATATTTTGTAATATCCTCATCACTATTCTTCCATTATAACAGTTTTTAGTTCAGTTTTCGTATGAATGTCATGCCTTCGTACTCAAGCTTCTAGTTCTCTCAAAATGTGTTCTATCGGTTAGCGACTGAGTTGGTGTTTTCAGAACTTATGGATAATTATAGAGGCACCAAAGGCGAACGTTGAAGACTATGCTTAGGATCATTATCCTAATAAAAAGTAAAGTTGTTTCCAATACAAAAATTTTTGGCGGATAATTTTAAATTATCTTTTGAAGTAAGGAGTATGTTTCATTATGCCTTTAATACATACCAAATTAGCTAATCCTGATGCTGACATACACCTCCACACGAGGACACCTCCACCATCATGCTTCCAACCAATGTCTTGGGACTAAGTTCCTCGCTTTTTCTTCTCCATACAATTTTACGCCCGTCAGAGCCAAAAATGTTAAATTTGCCTTCCTCTGCTAATAAGACATGGTTCTAATAAGTTTCTGGCTTATTTATCATTAATTTTGCGTAGTAAAGTCTAAGCTTTCTATTTTTTTGCACTTACGAAACATTTTCTTCGAGCTGAGGACCCATATAATCCTGCTGATCTGATTACTCGTAGAACTGTTTAAGGTGAAATTGAAGTAGAAAATGTTCAGTAAATTCTGTAAAAATCTTTACAGCACTCAAATGTGTATTTTTCTCATTTTCTAACTATTACTCTCGGATCACGTTGAGTTAACTTTGTTGGGGGATCACTTCTTACCATATTTTCGAACCAATTTTCTTCTTTAAAGCATTTTATCACATGCTGCAGTGTAGAACTAGGTAAATTTACTAATTTAACGATATCCAGGATAGATTTTCTAGCCTTATGATGAAAAATTATCCAATTTGAATGCTGTTCATAGTTTCCCTACGGCTATGAGTCCTTTTTAAATATTGTATAAAATATAACGGAGTAGGACAGCAAAGAATGAAGTCAAATGATTTTTTAAACGTCACCAAAATGAAACAAACAATTATATTTCATACATGAAAATTAAATGAGAGATGCATATTCACATTAAAAAAATATATGGAGTAATTTTAAAGATGATATTAACGCCCTGTGTAAACTAATATCCCTTACACTAATTTTTATAAAAATTTTCAAACCTTAATGTTAAGCAAATATTAAGGGATATCTCACACACACATTTAAAATTGTTAACATTAGTACTGGCATTTAAAAAAAACTAACTTATACTTTAATGTAATAAAGCTGTGGTATAAGCAAAATATTTAGCTATTTTAATCGCATATATTAATAGACAAGGTCTAAAATATTTTCTAAATACATTTCTGATCATATGAAATTAAAACCTTGTTGAATAAAAATAAAAAAATACCTATTGTATTATGAAAAATTCAAATATCATTTTTTTATTGAAGCATTTCAGATATTCTCATTCAAATATTTTTATTTAGTATGTAAAAAAATAAATTTTAATTTAAATAAGTTAGATTTAATTTTTTGTAAAAAAATACATTTATAATGTAAAGAATTACAGATACACAGAAATCCTACATATGGATTTATATTTTAACAATAAACACAATTCTAATATTACATTTTAAGTTCTAGATAGCATTTTGTGAAATTATATTTTTATGATAATCAAATATATTTTTAGTGATCATAATGCGTGAGTATTACAATACATATGAAACTATTGCTCTATCGAAATACATTACGATTCACTGATCATTTAATATATACATATATCGATGCAAATAAGCAATTTATTCTTTCTGAAATATACAGATTGGGTTCTAATTTTACTCGTAAATAAATGATCAGATGATAAGAGATCAAAATTTTATACTTTTGATCTCTTATCATTTTTACATTGGCAGGTCTACTCAGCAAATTTTCACGAAACGTTGCTAATAGAATATTATACATAGTTTTGGGGAGAAATTTTGCGATTCTGAAAATCAACGATATTTACAATTTTTTTAGTGATATTCACTCTTTACATATCTTTAATCAAAACGTTGTTTTACGCAATGGAAGTGATCTTACATATGAATAATCTAAAAGTAAATTGAATGAAGTATGAAAGGCATCCAAATTTCTTTTCATACAAAATTAAAATAAATTTTTATGCCATTCATAATAAAGTCAACAATTCCCGCTCCAATGGATTTCCGATTGGCAGCATATAAGGAAAATAAAACGTTCACTGATATAGGCAGAAAAATCAACAAAGAATAATAAATGTCGCTATTTAAAAAATAATTACATTATAAGAATGTAGTAAGAAAAAAAAAAAAAAAAGAAATCCAATACGCTACATTTTTTTCTTTACCTCCATCGACTATACATGGATGACAATTTTTAAAAGAGGAGACTTCAATTTTGAATGAGAATTCAAATTGTATGTGAACTGTATAGATGAGCAACTTTACCTTGAATTCAAACCAACCTGAACTCTTTGATTTAACTTAATTACAAACGCTGTAACCAAAGTTTCTAAACGAAGTATAACTTAAGTTTTAAGTTAGTTAAAGTTTAACATCCTAATAATTTTTTAAATTTTGATATTTTTTTTAAATTTTATATAAATTCTTAATTTTTTTTTCCGTTTTATATGACTGTTCTCAATACAATACTGAAGAAATATTGAATTAATAAATTGAGTGAAGTTTATAAGTGGTATAAATTTATTTAATTTATAATATATTTATTTAACATATCGTATTATAACTAATCAATTTTATTACGATAGCTAAAAAAATTATAGTATAAAAATAGCTTTCAATTTCAAGGTCATTTTGATTATTTTATTTTACATTAAACCAGTATTAATACTGATTTGGTGAAAAGTTATTAATTAATCCTTTTTTATTACAAATTTTCATAAATATGAAATAATTTATTTATTTATTTTTTTTTTCTTTTTGGTAAGTCGAATGTTTGAACATTCTTTTAAGATACGGTAATATAACTTTTATTAAGAAATCGCCTTTGGATCCTTGTTTGGCTGCTGATAGCAAAAATAGGTCTCAAATGACCTTAATCGCCACCATTTTATCATACAAAAAATATTATCTTCAGATAAAAAGCTCCGGGAGATAAATAACTTTTCATTAGTTGACATTATTTTTAACTATCGGTGATGTTAATTACATTTAGAAATATACGGTAACATTATTTGTCATATCCATTCAGTTCATTTGTTTATTTATAAACAATTAAAAATCGCGAATATTTTTTTAAAAACGTAAAACATTTTATGTAACATTTTTTACAATCTAAAGAATATAAAATTTTCAAATTTAGTTTATAATTCAGAATTTCACTATGAAATCAGCTATTAATAATTACAAATTTCTTCCTAAATAAATTATGTTATTCCTAGTAAATATTTATTACTAATAATTATAAACTGCGTTCAATTATTGAATAATTATTTTTATTTAATTAATAAAATTTTTTTGCAATTATTGCATTGATCAATACAAATAAAATATTCTTATTTGGTTTGTAACCTGATAATGAATGATTTAATATTTTTATGAATACAATTTTAGAAATTTGTATTTATCTAATGTATTATTAAATAAAATAAAATCTAATCAATAATGCATAGTGACATGTTTATATTTCGTTAAATAATATTATCAAAAGTATAAATAAAACTATAAAATATTAATTTATTATTTTTTCAAATCATTACCTTAATTTGTATTTTAATAACGAAAATGTTAATAAATCTAGGGGAATAAAAAAAAATTTTTAAATGGAAAACTTACTCTGATTGCTTATCCGAATATGTTTCTTAAATTGTAATGATTTAATTATATATAGCAAATCATTAAATTTAATTCTGTTCCTAACTACTTATTTTTATTGAAGCATTTAGTACCAATACATTTTTTAGTTAAATAAATAAAAAAAAAAACTAATATAATACAAAATACTAAGTTATCCAAAGTCCATTTACAATAAAATTCAAATTAAAAATTCTAAAATTAGGAATGATTTTTCCCCAAAACACATTTTTATTTTGAAAACATGAAATTATTTCAGCCAACATCTTGATCACATAGATCCTGATTTGGGCCATTTATGTGCTCAAATTGTTTAACAAGTGCATTTTTATTCTATTTTATTTCACTTTTTAAATATTTTATTTATTTTAGCATTTAAATTGTAGTTTAAGTATAATTTTAATCTAAATTAATATATTATGGTGTATTTTCAATAATTTAAATATGACACCAAATCTTTTTCCACATCAATTTTTTAATAATTTAATGGAGTGCTAATGTTGATGTAAAATATTCTTTAAAGTAAAATCTGTACTACATAACAATTAACTACGCAATTTAGTTTCTTTTTTTTTTTTGTGCACAATTTAGTTGCCCACAATGTTTAAATGAGGTAAAAAAAAAATTGGTTATATATTTGCAATCAGAAAACAGATGCAAACTAATATTCACGAATGTATTAAAAGAATTTGTATTTAAAAATATATATATAATTAAATATTACTTTAAAGCTTTCAGTTGGGAATTCATTTAAAAGAATGACAAAGAACCACGCATTTTTTTCTACTTGCTTGCTTAATTTCAAAAAGAGGAAGATGATAAATTTAAAGTTTGCCTTAAGTCTCCCACAGTACATTGATTGTTCTTTTGATTGTTTCAAATATGCTTAGATCAGAATAGAAGTTTTTTTCATGTCATACCACGGATCTAGTATGTTCCTGTTTTAGTGTTTCTGATGTTAAAGTTATCCTGTGTATTAGTACAATGTTATCCATGAACGAAAAGTCCGAACATTCTGTACCTTGTAAAAGACTCACATGGCGTTGAATAATATGAGTGTAAAATTATGATGGTACTGCCGTCAAATATATGGAGTTGTATCACGTTATAAAAATTTTTTAGTTATAAATTTCCATTTTATAGAAATTCCTTTGACTATAAAAAGCAATTATTACCTCCTCACACTTTCTGATATCCTAAATAACTGTAATTGTTAAGCAACTCAATCAAGAATTTCACTTCGGAGTATTGCTGTTTACTCTAATGAATGTATTTTTTAAGCAAATTTTCATTGAAGTGGCGTGGTTATGGATGCGCTAATTGCAACAGAATACTATGCATATAAGTCAACACAATTTAATTATAAACGAATATTTTTAGCTAATATGAAATACCGTAAGTACTGCTTAAAATTCTGTCATTATCCATCTAAGAGAGCGATTCGTTTTTCAAATCGCAATTAAAGCTTCATATGGATTCTCTTGACATCTCGACGTAATTCTATTTTTAGTAGGATTTCTTTAAACATAAAATCACATTCTTCGGCACATCTGTTGTTTTGGCTGAGTAATGAATCGCTCTACATGATAAACATTCGACTGATTGATCACGATTGTATACATTCGAATGATGACATGCAGCCATTCTATGCTTAATATTCTGTAACAGAAAAAATATCGACAGGTTTTCTAAATATTGATTACACTAAAAATTGATTGATTATTATTGGTAATAATGTATAAAAATAATTAAATTTTTATATATCTTCTTCTTTACAAATCAGAGGTTATTACTTCTGGGATTCCATCGCTGTGGTTACCAGAGTTTTGCAAGACTTGTGCGTCATTTTGCATTTATTAAACAATAAATTTAAATTCAAGGATATTGAAAAAGAAATTATTATTTTTTTTATATTATTATGTTTAGAGAAATTCTGGATGTTCATTTTCAATATTAATACAAATTTGACCAAAACTGATCAAAATCTTTAATTTATTTTTTCTTCGTGAACTTCCTTAAAATCAATTTAGTATTTTTTTTAGAAAATATTTGTAAAAAATGTATACAACTAGCAAGCCAGCTTTCACGGAGCATAGATTTCAGTGGCTAACTTGAGCAAAGCTTTGGGGAAAGGATTACGATTTGAAAAAATAGTTATATTTACTAACAATGCTCAAACCGGTGCATTTCACTACAGAACGAGTTCATGTGCACAGATTTACTTAAAAAAAAAAAAAAAAAAAAACAATGCAAGTGGGAACTTTTTAAAATTCGCTTTAATCATTAAATTATTAAATATTGAAGTCGAGACTCCTTTTTTGCCGTATTTTAATGCCTTTCCGATTGGCAACGTTTAAAAAAGTCTTAAAAGTTATGCTGCAATCGGGAAAAAAAAAAAAAAAAACATATTCAGAAATCGAAAAATGGCAAAAATACTGTTTAAAAAACTGTGGAAATGCAGTAAAAAGATTGATCTAATAACCTGCGTATATATATATATATATATATATATATATATATTCTACTCCTAGCGGTATGAATCATTATTTTATAACAGGGGAAAAAGAAAAAGCTCCACAATGGAATATTCCGTTGTTTACATTAATTACATCACAACTTAAACAACTTTAAAGTTAAATTACGCATATATTACTGTTTTTAAATTAATTACAAGCGTTGTAATGGAAATTTCAAAGAATGTAATATAACTTTTATATTAAGATAGCAAGTGGCCAACATCCATGCAGCTTTTCTCATTTTAATACCAAACAAAATTTCGGCAAACAGAGGAAGGATTTAATTTTTCTTATGTTTGTCTGCCGAAAATAATTTTTTTGTAGGCATTGAAAAAATTTACAATGAATAACGATTTATTTAATTCCTAACATTTTGAAAAGGAAAAATGCGTGTGTGTAAAATAAGTTTCTTAATTTCTTTAGTGGGTGTGCTTAACGAGAATTCACTTCGAAAAAATAATTTATATATAGCTTATGTATAAAGTATTGCTCCCTATATATAAAGTATTGATTTCTGTATAAAGTAATTTGTTTTAAAAGTAATATATATAATCTTACCGGTGCATGTGCTTTTTTAACTATAAATAACATTTTAAACAGTAAAAAAGGGAAATCATACCACACAAATTTTTTTTTTTTTTTTTAAGTTTTTATAACTTGTTTAACAATATTATAATTTATTTAACAATTTATTCTTTCACGAATTGTAGGATTTTGAATTGCTTCTAATCCTCCTTTCATATTTATATCACATAATTCATTCATCGTTTTAGCATCTTTATTTTTTTAAATAACAAACTTCATGTTTGCATACATTTCATCAACTTTGTTTGTTCATAAGATATGTCATCATTTAATCATTTTTTACCGTGTAATAATTGAGTTGTAGGACCTGTAATTGATTGTCCAAGTAAATTCCTTTCAAATGGTAAATTATTAATTGCTTTATTAATAATTCCGCTTCCTTTGCAATTCTTCATTTATTTACACATAAAAT
This sequence comes from Latrodectus geometricus, assembly GCA_026290005.1. Lineage (NCBI taxonomy): Eukaryota > Metazoa > Arthropoda > Arachnida > Araneae > Theridiidae > Latrodectus > Latrodectus geometricus. The sequence continues at coordinate 422,515 of JAPDSC010065941.1, read as the reverse complement.
TATTTATCTACACATTTGTATCCATTTAAATGAGTCTTCTTTACATATTTTTCAATAAGAAAACGTTGTAAATTTTGTGAATATATTCATCTTCTTGTATATATACTTCTCGTTCAGTTGAATTACTTGATTTTAACAAATTCAATAAATGTTTATAAAATTTAAAGGTTTCTATTTTTACATATTCAACCTTTTTAGAAAAAATATTTGAAAACTTATCTAATATTTCAATATGTGTGATTCCGGTTTTAAACTTAATGCTGATAAGAGCAAGAAAATGAAGCCTGATAATCTAGAAGCACTAAACGAGAACTTTGAAATTGTTAATGAATGACTTTGTTTATTCATAAATTGGTACGAATTTTGATAAATATAAACTTTTTTTCTCTAAATGTTCTTCCATTTATTTAGACTCGAAATTTTTTCTATACCTCATATCTCGATTTACTAATTCTATCATAAGATAATCAAATCGTTTTTTAATTGCTTCATTATATTATTTTAAAAATTATCATAGCTAAATTTCCATCAATTTCTCTAATAATTCGAATAATAATTTCTCTCTAATTCTCTAATAATTTCTCTAATAATTTGTTGTAATTTAAGTAAAATGTAGTAAAGTTTACTTGTGTGCATTAATAGGTGTAGAATAATAAAATTCCCTTAAATAACTAACAGAGGCATTTTTCTTTGTACCAATAATTAAAAAAAAAATCATCTATATTAATTTGATCTTTTTCAATTAAGCAATCATTAAAAACTACTAGATTTTTCAAAGATGGATTTAAATTACCTACTTTAATAAATTCTTTGCCGCTCAACCTGTCTAGTGGTTAGCGTACCTGACTACAAATGGGTTGTCTTTGTCCTTTCTTTATGTGTGAATGGTTGCCTACTCTATAAACGGGTGCCTATGGCATGTGTGTACTGAGTACTGAGGAAGTCGGACTCCACACCAAATATGGTTCAGTTGGAAAAGTGGAGCAGCGCACCCCATATTGCCAGCCTAGCTGGCACACGACAACAACAATTTCTTTGGAATCAGTATTTATGTTTTTTAAACATTTTAAATACGAATACTTTTTTACATTTTTCATTATCTTCCAATTCTATATAATTAAACATTGAAACTTTCTTGTAACGTTACGCATTTTGGTTCATATCTTTTGCACATATATAAAAAGCATTAATTTTCCAATGACCATATAATAAATCTATTAATTTAAAAAAAAAAATTGCGCGTAGTAGAAAAAAATTACCTGAATAAATTAATACTATTGAACGTGAATGTAATGAAAAATTAAAAGAGCAGATTAAAAATGATTTAGAAATTATGAAATTACAATTTGAAAAAAGAAAATGAACTTGAAACAGATTCAGGGGTTGAAAAACCATTACAATAATTTCAACAAACTGTAATTGAATTATTCCTTAGATCAGAGGTGTCAAACTGAATTCTGCAAAGGGCTATATATTAAATTTAGAATGTGTGGGTGGGCCAGATTCAAATAAAAATAAGTGTATTGAATTATTATAACATTTTATTTATTTAATTATATTGTATATAATATACGGTTGTTAAAAATCATATCAAAGTTATAAAAGAGGGAAATTATTTTGAGCTCGAGGATTTAGATATCTATCTTCTCTTGTTTTTGATAGCCTCGTTGATGTCAGGTATCATATTCGTTGTAGCTATTTCAAGAATTGATTGGAGATGTTCATTCGTAAGTCTTGTGCGATGTTTGTTCTTATTTATTTTCATGGCGGAAAACATCTGCTCACATAAATATGTGCTCCCAAACTTGCACAGAATACGCTCTGCATGCTTTTTTAATTCCTGGTAATTATCCAACATAGTGTATAAAAGCGTTCATCTCTTTAAATTTTTCTTTCAAAATACTGTCCGATTGAAGATCTATCAACTCCATTTGCAAATGAAGTGGTGCCTGTAAAGCTTCAAAATTGAATGGATTGTTGAAAATTGGGAATTCCATTTCATTCATTTTGTGAACTTTTTCAAAACGATTGTTGAATTCCGTGGTCAAATTTTGTAGAAGTTGAGAGTATTGATCTAAATTTTTTTTACGGTTCACTGTGCCAAATGATTTTAAATGACGGAAATGATGCAAAGTTTGATTATTTACCCGATTTTTCTCACAACCTTAACTTTGTTTCAAAGGCTTGAATACATTTGAGTGACAATCAGATTTTTACCCTATAACTTTGCATTCACATCAGTTAAGTGTTTATTCATAGTTAGCTACCAAAAAGGCACAATCAACCCACCAATTGTTGTCATAATCAATTGGGTGGCCTTTTTCTAACATGAAAGCTTGAATAGAGTCACGAATGCAAAAATATTTCTAAAACTACTCCTCGACTGAGCCAACGAACTTCGGTGAAATAAGGAACATCAGAAAACTTTTTGTCCAAATCTAGTAAAAAGTGCCTGAACTGTCGGTGATTAAGTCCTTTGCTCCTTATAAAATTTACCATTTTAATTATAGGTTGTATGACATGGTTCATTTTTATATGTTTGGATGCCAATGTTTCCTGATGAATTATGCAGTAAAATTCCCCAAAATTTCCTGATGTTTTCTGTTTTAATTTAGTTACAACGACCGAATGTTTGTTATCCATGGCAGGAGCTCCATCCGTAGTTGTGCTCCTAAGTATATTCCAGTCGAGTTCATATTCTGCTATCAAATGCTGAATTGCAGAATAAATATCATTTGCTGTTATAATACCTGTCAACCTAACGCACTTTAATAGCTCTTCAATTATTAAATAGTTACTGTTAATACTTCTTATAAAAAAGCAAGTTGAGCTGTATCAACAGTATTAGTCTCTCGTCAACAGCCAGTGAAAAGTTTGTAAATTCCTTAACTTTCTCGTTCAGTTGAAGAACCAAATTTTGAAATAAATCATTTATTCTTGAAGCAACAGTGCTTTCTGACAGCGAAATATTTTGAATTGTTGACATTTTAAATGGAAAGGAAACATCGGCAACTTTCAACATATAGTCTTTAATAAAATCACCATCCGTGAAAGATCTTGTTCTCTTCGCGACTTCTAATGCAATAATAAAACTTTCAGGGCATATTTGCTCTCAGTTTTAGCTTTAGTAAACATTGATTGTTTAATTTGAAGTTTAGATTTTAAAGAAGACAATGTGTCCATTCTTATTTTTTCAGTGTAACAATCGAATTCTGATTATGATTCGTATCATAGTGTCTCTTCAAGTTAAACTCCTTACAAACAGCAACAGTTGGATTGCAAATCAAACACAGTGGTTTACCTTTCCATTTTACGAAAAATATGCAATTTCCCATTTAGACTGAAAAACTCTGCACTCACTATCAATTTTACGTTTTTGCGCATTATGCCAAAATCATAACAATTTTGGAATTCGATACAACAATTATGGATATCGCACGCGCAAGACACAAATAAATACACAGTATCTTCGCGGTACAATTAAAAACCTCCGACTGCGTAGCTTTGATTATTCAACTCAACTGACTCACGTCGCGCCGGCGCACTTATACAAATATTAAAAATACTGATTTTAATGTACTCGTTGAAAACTTAACATTGTGGTTAACATATGTTAGATTTAAAAATTCAGCAGCTGTAACATTCAATCAATTAATTTTTATCTGATGCTCCTATAGAAATTGAATTGGGTCATTACACTATCATTGAATAAATTTCATTTCATATAAATATTAGAGGATCTTATAATATATTTCCAGATACATCTCTAATGAAGTTTTAAGCTTATATGTTATTACCCAATGTACTAAAAAAATTGAAAATAGGGAACAAAACAATATGATATTTGATCCCTTAGATATGTCAGAATGTTGGTTAATGATTAATAACATTAAAAATTCCAACTGTCAATTGTTAAATGCATATTAATAAAAAAAACATTATTATCGATTATATACATTTCTTCTGAATGCAGAAATGAATAATTTTAACAAAATAAGTTGTACGATATGTTATACAGATTTTAGTAAATATCCTATAATTGTTTCAATTTAGCAAATCATGAAAATTATACAAGCTTAAGTAATTTAATGATAGGATTCAACTGTGGTGTGTGTGGAGGTTAATAAATAATATTACTCATAATTACTTTTTTACTTCATTTTGAAAAAAAGAAATAAATGATCTTTAAATGTGAAATCACACAGAAGAAATAACCATAATTAAAGTAACAGCTTATAAAATAGCATAATATAAAATAACATAAATAACTTATAAATGACTGCTTCTAATCTTTGTTTGATGATGAAATAAAAGAAGGACCTCCTGGTCCTTCAGTTGTAGGATTTGAGTTAACAAATGATGGTCGTTATGATGTATAAAAAAAAAATTAAAAATGTAAAAGATCCTAATGATATGAGTGATTGTTCAACAAAATCCTCTGTTGATGATATTTATGACCATATTAAAAAAATATGAAAAATTCAACATAAATTTTTAGTACAATCAGAAACATCAGACTATTAGAAAAAAATAATCTCAAATGTATCAGATCGAAAAGGTTTATATAACTCAACGAATTTGAATTATGTAAACAAAAGACTATGAGAATTAAAACAAGTTTAACATTCAACTCAAGGTAATTTAAATGCTGAAAATAAAATAATAAGTAAATTAAAATATCCTATGTATGATAAAGTGCAGTAAAAACGATATTTTGAGAAAAAATGCTTTATTGTTAAAATAAATGCATTTAATGCTAAAAATACGAAAATTATTAACATTTCTGATCCTTCTGATAAAAATGATGTAACTAATAAAAATTATATAGATAAAAAAACATAAATAAATATTAAAGAAGATAATATTTAACAAGAGACAGTGGTGAACTATAAGTACCATCTTTAATTAAAAAAAAAAAAAAAAGGTTAGAAATGTAAGGCAAGACTTTGCAAATTTAATTATGAGCAAAGATGTGGCAACAAAAGAATAAGTAGATTCCAAACATTTTCATGCTACTAATATAGAGAGATATGTCACTTATATAAAGAAAATTTTAATGCAGAATTCAATTAAATGACTTCTAAACTATATTAGACTCTAATTCGATTAACATATATACATGAAAATAATAATTTTTTTTTTAAATCTGACCAATTTTCCTCGATTTCATCAAAGAATTACATATGGGAGATCAATTAATATTTTAAAAAATTTAAAAACGAATACTGAATTTATTACATGTTTTGAATATGGTAAAAAGAATGAAAAAGTTAAATTATTAATATTCACTGAAGGGGGATTAAATCTTATTTAAAACCTTACATACATACAGAAAAAGTGGAATTTCTCTAAGTATTTATAAATTTGTTTTCTGAATAAATGGCTGATATTGATGGGCTAGACATTTAAAAAAATTCTGGTTTGTCAGAAGGTTTAATAACAATTTTTAAAGATACAAAAAAATTGGCCTTTAATTTCAAAATATCAAAAATTATCTGAACCATTCATATTAAAATTTAAAGATAAAGTGAATTGAATTTATATTACTGTGCATTTCAAACATTATCTGAGAAATTCATTTCTGATCATAATGTTCTTGATACAATTTTAAAACATCAAAAATTATCTGAAAAATTTATTAGTGAATGCAGTCAGAGAGTTTATTGGATTAACATATCAAGATATCAAAGTTTGAGTGATTCTTTTATTAAATAAAATGTCTGCTGTATCTAGATACCAAAGTGTTTAAGAAAACACGATAAATAAAATATAATAATAATAAATAAATAAAATATAGGGGGGAGGGAACTCGAAGATGAGGTGGATTGGGATAATATATATACTTTTTAAAAGAATTTACCACCTAATTTTACAAAAAACAAAAGATTGTTCAGTAATGATAAAAATATATAAACTTCAGAAGAGAAATTTAACCATGTTTAGAGACATATAAAATTATGGTATATGCGTAAAAATTGCTTAAAAAAAATAAGCTATTATATAAATAAATGTTCATTTTTTTTTTTTTTTTTTTTTTTTTTTTGTTGATGATTTCTAATCCAACTCTGATTTAGAATCTTCTGATGATTCAGATAGAGAAAACATTCTGAACAACAAAAATGTATATAGCATAAATATTTATATGAATATCTTATAATTTTGTTTCATTACTTTTTTTAATTATTATCTTTTAATTTGTGAAATTATTGTTTGAACAACGTTTATTGAGTGAAAATATCGGTTTTACCAGACCAATAAAGAACCAAGTTCTACAATGTTCTGGAAGCTTCCTGGCCCTAATAAGTTATAAATATCGTCCTCAGCGAAGCAGTGAGTGAGTTGAAAGTCAGACAGACCAATGACTGATCAGTTCTGAAAACCTCTGGGTTTAGTTTCTGTATTATAGAAATTGTATAGGTTTTTAATTTTGGATAAGCTTCAAGTTAAAATAACCAATCACTGTGACTGAAAGAATAGTGAATAAAATGTTAAGAGGAAAAACTTATCTTCTTTATCTCGACAATCACACATCATCCCCGCCACGAAGAAAACCGTGACAAAATATTATTATCGTGTATTTTCCTTCTTAAGGGAAGTTTCTTATCGAAACAACAATGTGCTTATTTAAGTGATAACACTTTTTTATTTTGAAAACTACGTCATTAATTTTAAATATTTTGTGTACTAAAATTCCATATTTTCAAATTTCTTCCTTAATTATTAATTTTTCCTCTTTTAAAATACAGCTTTAAGATTTTTTGAAATTAAGCATTTATTTGAAAATTTTTGGACCATGTTATTTTGTTCATTTTCAGAAAGTTGTTCAATGTTCTTGAATGTCTTTTCTAATTTTTATAAATTTATTTCTTATATTTATAAATCAGTTTTGACGTAAGCAATGCATCGATAAATTCCATACAAATTTTTTTGGCTAGTATTTATAATAATTTCTTACACTTTCACTATGAGAGTGAAAATTAGAACCTATTTATTTTAAGAAAGGAACCCTGTAAGAATATCGTGAAATTAAAAAATTTCACCCAAAATAATTTTTGTATAACTTCCGCTTTGAGCCCTTGAATATTTTAAAAATTATTTTTCTAGAATAATTTGAGAGACCGAAACATGGTTCAATTTGTTTTTATTAAAATATGTATCTGAATTTCCTTGTATATTCCTTAAAAATTTATGTTGGTATTTATTTCTAAAAAATAAACTATTTATTTAACAAAGCAGGGAGTAATAAAATATATATAAGTTCTATTAGACTAACATATTTTATTATTATACAATTATATTTTGAAAATGTTTTGAATATTATTATCTTGAATATCTTAAATTACAATACTAATTATTAATTAGAATAATAGTAATTAGAATTTTTATAAAACGGGATTGAAGCATCAGGACAACGAAATGATTTGGATGGTTTCACGCTGATTATAATTGTTTAGCTCTTCGTGCGAATGCAATATTATTTCAAGAAGAAGTTGAACAATTCAGTTTTTGATCCAATTCAAATAAACAAATCATTTTTTGAAAATATTCCAACTTTTTTTAAGAAAATAAAAACGGGTTAATTCACAGGAGTCTGAAAAATAAAATCAGCTCTAAAATGTTTTCAAAATTAATTTTAAGTTACTGTAAAAATTGAAATTTATGCTTTTATTTCAAAAACTTTTTGTATTTTAAATACAGTAACGGTGTCTTGTTATTCAAGTCTATGCATTGATTTAGACAGGAAAAATTAATCAAAATAGTTTATGATACATATGAAGTAATTGATATCGTTATATTACAAGATCCTCTGGTTTCACTGGAACTATGGACGTTTAATTTTATTTAATTAAATTCCTAAATGTTTCATTTTTTAAATTTATAAATTTACTTGATAAAATTTATTTTAGTGCTCTAAATAACTATGTTCTAATTTTAAATATTTTTCTTTAGGACATGAAGGAGAAAGATAATTCATTGGAAGCCTTAGACTTCATAAATTTCAATACTGATTCAGGAATTCCCACTGACATTACAAATTCAACTATTTACACAAAGCTTATACACTTAGAAACGCTTGCTAAAGACTTTAATTCTTCTTTACAAAAATATGTGATATCTGACAATTGTAACTTATATAATAGTTATTTAAAAAAGTTGAAAAGATTAAGATTATGTATTACATTTCAATCAAAAAAACCTATCCCAAACCAATCTTTTAAATTAAGATATAAAAGAGAAATACAATTAAAACATGAAAAAGAAATAAAATTGAGAGAAGCAGAAGATCTTTTGATTGCATTAGATAAATACACTAATTCTTTGCTTGGAGATTATTTTTTTAAACAATATTTTAATAGATTCACTTTCAACACCAGCTCACTTCCTTCCTTATCTATTCACTATGAATCAATTTCGAATCTAATGATTCTATTCTTAAAATCTCGAAATTTCTTCCTTATAATAACTAGAGATGAATGGAAATATTACGAAAATACGTCGAAATTACTTAAATACAGTTATGAAAGGAAATCTACGAACTGTAAAATCACAATAGAACTTTTAAAATTTGTTTTACAAATGAGAACAAAGGAACATAGTCTGATTCCGTTTAATTCAATGGTAGTAGTGTACCCACACAATTTTTATAAACATATTTTAGCACACAGTAAAATGACAGGCTTTGATCTTCCATCTTATCTTTCACAACATAACAATACTATCTGGGAATGCAGTCGCAAAATGTTTTCTGTGATAAATGCTTTTGGTGCTGGAGACATTGAAAGGACCAAGTTTCTCCTTAATCATGGATTTCAAGTTTTACCGGATCATATATTGAAGGAAAGTGGTCATCAACAACCTCATATGTAAGTTCTTATATAAATTATTAAAACCAAATTTTATTAAATTTGAATTGAAAGGAAACATGTTAATTGCTCCATTGTTGATTAAATACATTTTCTTTTAAAAAGGCATACTTTTTTTTAAATAAGAAATATTTATTTTTACCTATGTATGCTGTACGTACTTTTATTTTAAAAGATGGAGATTTCAATGCTGTTTTAAGTTAAAAAGCCAAAGTGTTGTTTTTGTCTTCTTGCATTAAAATTAGCAATAGAAATTTGATTGAAGAATTTCTTATAAGATAGTAGGAATTAAAAAAAGAGAGAGTGTATTTGATATAATTTAATTTCGCTAAAAATATTGTCACGAATATTGAATTAAATTTCAATTCTATTTTATAACACTCATTTTCTACTTCATTGTGAAATACTTATTTTTAAAACAAGTATTTCTCTTAAGAGTATTCGTTGATACAGTAAAGTAATTGGCTTCTAAATATTTTTTTTACTATAGTAGTTTGTTTCTTTCACAAAATATAAGATCTTGACATTATTTATTGTTTTTATGTACAACTATTTCTTTTAGTATATTTGTAACTTTTAAATAATATAAACTAAATGGTTGTACTATCATCATTTAAAGTATTCTATTAACTATTAAGGATTACTTCTTAAATAGAAGAAGGTAATGTACAAAACGATTACATATTTTTGTTATAAGAGATGAAACATTATTAAATATATCTATTTAAATGTTAAAAAACGTTTCAACTTATTTTGTGCAAAAAATTATTGTTTTGCTTTAGTTTCCGAGCTTGCAAAAGGTTACTGCAGTGTATTTGAATAATTAAACATTTTATTGGATTTATAGTTAGAGAAAGTATTTTATTTCAATTAACTATATATATATATATAAAGTCTATATATATATATATATAGTTAATTGAAATAAAATACAAACTGAAACGATAACTTAAGTTTGGTTTGAATATTTAACTGAATCAAAAAATATTTTAAGCCATAATAATTACGGAAATTTAATTTTACGGCAATTTTAACAGTTAAATAAATTTTTAGAGCCACACAAAAGTTAAAAATATCTCCATTATTATTGCAATGAAATGAAGTCTGATTTTTCGCCGTATTGTACATAGTTTTTAATAAATTTGATAAAATGCGATGATAAAACTAATTTTTTTTT
>JAPDSC010065941.1:402255-412464 GCA_026290005.1 Latrodectus geometricus | reverse complement strand
ATATATATATATATTTATATAAAATTAAAGTCAATTCCTAATATATATGTTGGAATAAATAAATAAGCTAATTTGGTAAAATTTTTCTCGTGATAGGCTAAGATTTCTTGTTTCTTTTTTTTAATCCAAACTGAGCTTTAAACAGTAAAGAAACATATTAGATTTCACAACTTTAAGAAAACTTATCCCATATCTTTTGTTTACACTCTTCATGCACAGCATTTCAAAAGTATTTATTTTTATTCGATAATTCACAGAATACCTTATTATAACTAATTCCTGGATGCAATATTATACTACTCGTTCCTAATTTCCATTTTAAACCATTTTAATCACTTGTTGGAAATACTTATAATGAATCTCCATTTATAAGTATTTCCGATAATTGAAGTATTTCCGATTGGTTCTCCGACATTATATTTTTGTTACCGTCCTCAACTTCAAGTCTTTGACCTTGCGTGAGGCACATTCGTTATAGAATTTACAGTGTTTTTCAACATCAGTTTTATATTTGTGAAAGAAAAACTATCTTATCTTACTTAGGGCTTTCATTATCCCAAAGTGGATGACAAATTGACTTCTGTGAAGTTTTTTCAACATACTTAACACTCGGGATCATCAGCAGCTTAATAAATCATGCTGTTTTTACGTGTAGGGAATTCCACATGGTCTAATATTTTTTCATAACAAGGCTATGAGACGCTATTTCTTGCCAAGTAGGTTTTTTTATTCACTTTTCCCACAAATTTTATTATTGTTTATATTTCGATGTCCTCTTTTTGACTTTTCCGTATGATGACATCACTCTAGATCTAGAGAATCGGAAATTACTTTTCGGAAAACGAGTATCTCCAAGCTAAATTTTTCTCCGCTTTATTACATTGTCAACAATTTTCTGGACATGTTTTTCGGGATAAGACATCTGCATCACCCTGAGGTTACGATATTGGATTTTCGTATTATTTTGGGAAGAAATACAATTCACTCTTTTTTACGTTCGACAGTTTACTTGATCATGGCATTTTTTCTTTTCAAAACCAGCATTTCATTTTGGTTTTCAGCATTTTTTTTATTCAATATTTAGAGTATATCCAGCTGTCTTTTTAACTCGTCGAATTCCTTCCTCCATAATTATCTCTGAGAAATATCCTTCATTGAGACTCTGCGGACTAATCGACGACTTTTCTGGAAACATGATAAGGAGCCTTAACATTCATAAAATAGCTTAGGCTATCTTTTGTTCTTTAGCTTCCTTAATTCGTACCTAATCCTAAATGACTTGCACGAAGTAATGTAATGCTAAAATATCAGGACACTCTGAGAACGATTACTCAGTCATTCTTACAATTTCCAAGACCAATTTTTGCAGCGTTCCTTCATTCTTCTGGTCTTTAGTTTCATTTTGTAAACGACAGTCTTTCAGATAGTCTTGTCCAAAATGTGGATTAAGTGCATTAGTTAAAGTCTTAATATCTGTCATGTTTGCTTTGGTATGTGTTTCTGCGACTTCCATAGCTTCTTTTCGTAGACCTGTGGAAAGTAATGTGATTTCGTAACGTCACCCAAGACGTTCCATATTGCAGCCATGTTAAATTATGTCTAGAAAGATAATGTCTAGGACTCCATGATATTTTTACTTTATAAACAGAAGTTTTAATAGTGAAAGATCCACTATGACTGAAGGAATAATATCTGTTATATATTTGAAACATCTCTGTTTTTTATAAGGAAATATAATCAGGAGTATTTTCATTGGCTAATATTCTTTCTTCTTCTGGGAATGCTATATTACCTATGAATTCTTCTTTCACAGATAGGATACTACCGTTTACTTATTGCTCAACTTACCAGTAGATTCTATTGTATATTTTGATTGGCCATAACTGTTGTCGAAATTTCAGCTTTCAATTGCTCTTGTGGACTGGTTTCATTTGTTCTTCACTGGTTTTTCATTTCTTCTAAGTCTTTTAGTTCAGCTTTCATTGGTTCTTGATTTCCATTCATTTTTTTCTTGGATTGCCTTATTTTTCTATCAGAAGATCAAACATCTTAATTTCTTCGACAATACTTCTTGTAATAGACATTCTATTGAAACTCCACTTCTTCTGACACTAGCTGTTACAGTGTCCTCCTGTCGAGGAGAACAAAGATGTGATAATGTAAAAATAATTATTAGTTTCTTCTAAACAATACTTTATTTACAGTTCTCTCATCTCAATGACTTCTATTGCTTCTTCTTGAAGTTTTTCCACAAGCTAAAAATCTATCGTGTTTCTTCCATTCTTCTGAGCTGATGACCCAGACACCTAATTCCTTACCCCTTTCAATTAACATTTAATTGACTCATTACGTGACTGCGGCCGATATTTATTTTTCATTAGTTTCTGAAATATATTTCCCTGGAAGTTTTTAAAACAATCCTTATTGACCCTTTGGTAACTTGGCTCGTATTGCTCTTGTCGACTCAAAACTTAGGGAATGTTCACATATGTTTTGTCACCAAATGCTGCCAAGCTGCCTTAGAATTTATAGATTTATTTCTCAGCACGGAAAACTGCTATTTTCAACGAATCAGTATTGCTTAGACAATAATTTCACAAATGAAATGATAATAACTTATTAAAACAAGTAATTAGATATAAATATAAGATATTCATACAAATATTTATATTATTTGCATTTTTTGCAACAATATATCGTCAAGAAAAATATATGTAACTAGTGTAAATATTTGCATAAATTTCTTTTATTTCTCTTTGACTATTTAATTTTCATTGATATTATCATTTAATTTTTTAAATTATAGTCAAAACAACTTTTATTCTGGGAAAATAGTTGCTTTTAAAGCTGAGATATAGGTCTGAGAGATTTAAGACAGCTTAAATAATATGTTTGGAGGCAAAACATAAGCTAATATATAAACATACAAAAATGGTTATACATTATCAAAGTATAGTGTTAACATTAATTGCAAATACTTTGAAAACTGAAGAATTAGTCATAATTTTTACTTGCATTTTATATAAATTTGATTTGAAAATTTAGATTTGGCTTACATAAATGTAAATTTACCCATGATTGATATTTGAACCTACTATAGAGATGTGCGGATGTTGATCACATAAAATTTTCATTTATTCTTAAATTGTGAGGCTCATTTTTAATTCTCTAAGTTTTCCCAAAGAAAAATTAAAAATATTTAGTATTTTTGGTATCATTTGGAGAGTTGCTGTGATGTTTGATACTGTTGTTGCTTCTATGTTTGAGAATATTTTTTCTAAAAAAAAAAAAAAAAAAAATCAGAGCATTACTTGATATGCATACAAACTTACGAATTTTATTAAACAATGCATGTGATTTAAATTCTAATGTTCAAGCAGAGAAATATTGTTAGTAAATTGTTCGATATCATAATATTTCTCATTTATGGAAATAAAAAAAGAAAGGTAAATATCAAATTTCTTTCATCTAAAGATTCAGGGGTCAAAATTAAAATATCAATGGATAGTAATGTCATCTATTCCTCAAATTAAAATAAATAATAAAAGACTTTCAAATACATGCATGATATTGAAATGAACACAATGAAAATTATTACTTGAAAATATGTGTATAAATAAAGGATATGAAATTTTGAATTTTAGTGATTTAATTTTTTAATACTATTATCTTAACTAAAAGGAAAAACTTAAACAAGGAAACAATTTGTTAAATGCAATGTGTACGATAAATATTATGTTTGTTTTTAATAACATTTTGTTAAACGAGTTTATTTGACGGGATAAATCTCTAATATATACATAATTCATAGTTATTAATTTCTTATATTCAACAAAAAATCATATGTGTTCTATGATTACATTAGGTATCTACAATGAAACTTTATTGCCAAGAAATGATAAATCATTTCAGTTTCGTTAAGTTAAACAAGATTAGATAAATTTGATATATTGATATATACTATAATTAAAGTTATTTCCATATTATATGCTATTTTAACAAATTATACTTGTAATATAGTATATATCATATTAATCAAATATCTGTTGTTACGTATCATTCCTGCATTTAAAATATCTCTTAGATATTTATTTATTTAGCTTTGTAGTAAAATATAATATTGAGTAGTGTTTTGTGAATGCGGAATACGGCCACAAAATTATCCGTATAACTTCAAATATCAACAGATTTCTTTCTTATCCGAATGGAAACCTAAAATCTGTCTCAATAATTAATTCTTCTAATTCTAACTTTTATGAATGAAATCTGATAATACACAAATGTCTAGAATAAATGAAGAAAACAATAGTAAGATGAAAACAAATATCAGATTACTTAAGCAATTGAAATTGATACTTTAATTACGAACATCATTTTTTTTTCCTTCTTAATAAAATAAAGTAGAATTATTTTTCAAATCAATAAATTTTTTAAAGCAAAACACGAAAAATTTTATGCTTCATATTCCAAGTATAAGGAGTGATCAAATGAAAAGGTACGAAACGACATGGTGGGTATAAATGTAGACTTTATTCAAAATATACACCATAGGCTTGAGCACAGAGATCTCACTGATGAACAAGCAGCAGGATTCATTGTTTCCAGAATTCCTGTGGCCGTGACGAGACCCAGTCCTTCACAGTGTTTTTGAGTACGTTGTACAAGATGAAGCGCTTCCCTTACAGGTGTTTCTTCAGTAGACCAAACACATGGAAATCACAGGATGACACGTCGGGCTGTAGGGTGGATGGTCCAATGTCTCTCCCTTGAACTTGGCCAGTTCCATGTGTGTGACTCTGGATACGTGTGAACACGCGTTATCATGGAGCAGAACCATAACCTTCGTGAGCAGCTCCGGTCTTTTGTTATTGATTGACCTGCGTAGGCGTCAGAGTGTCTCACAGTACATATCGAAGTTCATGTTTTTTCTGTGCTTGAGGAATTCCACAAGTATCAAACCTTGAACGTCAAAAAAGACGGTGAGCAGCACCTTTCCTGCTGGCGGTGTGGCTTTGAACTTTTTAGGGGAAGGTGGTGACGTATGCTTCCATTGCATGCTATCCCGCTTTGCCTTTGATTCGTAGTGATGGGACCAGGTCTCATCATCTGTGACGATCCGCTCCATGAAAGCGGATCTTCATGATACCGAAACAAATGTTGCAGTCCCCATACGCTGTTCTTTTTGCTGATCGGTACGCAACTTCGGAGCCCCAGCGGCACACACCTTCCGATATCGCAATCTATCGTGAACAATCGTCCACACGGTTTCATAGCTGACATACACCTTCACCGCCAACATTCGCAATGTGACAGGCTGGTCACTTCTCACTTGGTCGTTCACCTTGTCGTTGAGAGTGCTCGTGATGACAGAGCTTACCTGTCTTAGCCTCGGGTCATCATCCACAATCTCACGGCCAGTACGAAAACCGGCACTCCGTTTTCTGACAGAACAGACTTGTCGGAGATACATTTCTCCCAGTAAATAGCCACCATCCGGCGATGAATAGCTGCCAATTTCTTATCTTCCGCAGTCAGAAATCGGATAACACCTGGTTTCTCCTGAATGTCAAATTTTGCAAAGCGAATGACATCCTGTCCTCATACGGACTGCCGCATCATTTGACGTCGCTTTTGATAAGAGCCTCTGCTCACTCCTGCACATGCATACGCACGGTATGTTCCAATCTTAGTCAGAAACTCCAATAATATACCGAGGAGTTTTGCTACGTTCTCTCATGGCGGAATATGCAAATATTTAGCTGTTGCATTTTTACGTCATTTCGTACCTTTTCATTTGATCACCCCTTGTATATTAATGGTATGATGTTAAAGAATTTGTTTGCTTTAAATAAAACTATGTACTATTGGGTAATAAAACTATGTAGTATATCTAGGTATTATAAATAGTAAATAGTTACTTTTGCTTTTTAAATATATGTATATAAAATACAAATTTATATGAAAATGAAAGATTCCAAAATTTATATTAATGTGTTAAATAATTAATATTCTAATGATAGATACTTTTTTTTTTTAGCTCAAGATGAACAAGGAAAAGGAAAAAGGTATTTTGGAAGCCTTAAACCTCATTAATTCCAGTATTGTGTCCAGAATCCCTGCTGAAGAAGTTAATTCAGATTTGTACATAAAACTGGTACACTTAGAAGCACATGCAAACGACTTTAAAACTTGCCTAAAGTATAATTTAGCTGAAACTTGTACTTTAAAATCTAATTGTGATTACTTCAATGATTTAAAAACATTAAGAGAGCGTATTATATTTCAATTAAAAAATAATACCTCAAACCAATCTTACAATTTAGAATATGAAAATGAAACAAAAAGTCTAATGTCAGTTTTAGATACTGGCAATGATTCTTTGCTTGGAGATTACCTTTCCAAAGCTTATATGGATAAGTTTAATATCAACTTATTTTCTAACATTTCTGTAAATGAAATTCATTTTGAAACAATTTCGAACCTGTTGATTCTATTTTTGAAGTCTCGTAATTTCTTCTATATAACTACAGTAAAGGAATGGCAATATTATAATCTAACAGCACATTTATTAAAATATAGTTATGAAATAAATTTTACTAACTGTGATACAACAACTGAGCTTATAAAAATGGTTTTACAGATGAAGATAGTGGAGAATAAAAATGTGATTTTTCCATTTATTTCATTGGGAATACAGTACCCAAAAAATTTTTATAAATACATTTTGACACATAGTAAAATAATACGATTTGATCTCCCTTCTTATATTTCACAAAATCACAACACTGTCTGGACATGCAGTGAAATGTTTTCGCTCATAAATGCTGTTGCTGAAGGAGACATGGAGTGGACCAAGTTTCTTCTTGATCACGGATTTCAAGTTTTATCGGAGCATAAGGTGAAGGAAAGTGGTCATGGATATCCTCATATGTGAGTTCTGTTGCATATTTGTGAAAACTAATTTACTAATTTTTAATCAAATAAACTATGTTAAGTATTTCATTGATCATTAAAGGAATTTAATTTTTAATTATAAAACTAATTTGTCTAATTAAATAAATATAAAATTAATTCTTAATTTGAAAAAGTAGACACTTGACTTACAATGACAAGTTCGACTCATCATTCATTTCATGAGTAATACTCGCCATTGTGTGTCAAGAAATGAAAATTATGCAGCAGCCTGACTAATTAAATTCTAAATTTCATAGTAAAATGTATTCTTTTTCAGCTTTAACGTTATTATTCAGTTCAGCAAAATTAACTAGTATTTTTCAGTCAGCTCAAACAATCAGTCTCTATTTAGTTTGTTTGTTAAATCCATTATAAAAATCCCTTTTAATTTGAAAATGAACATATTTAATTATTTTCTTAATATTATAGTAATTTTCATCTACTGCATTAAGATAAAGCATTTAAATTTAACATAGAAAATTCCTAAGTTGTGATAAAAATTTAGGAAAAAACTTGTCCTATGTTTTATTTAATTAAAAAAAATGTCTTAAATACTGGTTCAAGAATAAAAATATGTAAAAATGTTTGTTTAAATTTTATATAATCTGATGATGAGTCATAGCAAATTTTTCAAAATGTCTTATTTTTAATTAGAAAAACTTAATTAACTAATACAATATACCTTATACAAATTTTAAAAATATAATATACCTTATTCCAATTTTTTGCAAAAGAACCCAATGTAATTTCTTATAAGACTAGTGGATTAATCTTTAAAAAATATGCTAATTTCCAAACAGAAATGATGGTTGATAACGACATCACTCTATAACAATCAGTGAGAAGGGCATAAAGACAAGTTTCTTAAAGGGAGTACTGATTTCGGTCACATTTTAGCCAAGTGTTGTGTCCAACAAGGATTTAAGTGATGTGGAATTAACTATATGTTATTTTTGAAACGACTGAATCTTTACACGAAAGATCAATCAGCTTCGTGTATTTCAAATATGCGTCTGTATTCAAAATAAATCTAAACTTAAATTTTCGACATTTAGTGCTGACACTATCGAGTATATCTTCAGGGCACTTTAATAAAGATGATGAGACAAAAATCAATAATATTGTAATGTATTGTACATTATTTTCTGCAATAGCAACATGAATACATTTCAAAACAAAATTAAAATCCATTGACATTCATTGACCTTTAATATCCATTGATCATTAACATATAATTACTTATTTACTTTTCATAAAAAATTTGCTCATGATTTTTTTAAAATATTAAAAATTACCTTTTAAGAATACTTTTCTGCGCAAAAGCTGGATTTTCAATTCCGAATGTTACGGTGAAATATTAAAAAATTTTTTGCATAAATATTGTTTTTATTAAATTGTATTAAAACACGAAATTTATCTGCAATAGATAGCTATAAAAATAAAGATAGATAAATGCAAAATAAAGATTTAAATGACAATAAACAGCAATTGCATAATAAAATAAATAAGGTATTTTACAAATATTGTTTTGTGTAATGTTTTTATATTTTCAGGGTAAGATAGCACTAAAGCTAACAAAGGCAATTGAAAAAATATAAAAAATAAAATAAAAGAGTAAAAGAAAAAAAATTTTTTTAGATGTTTTGTGAATTATTAAGATCCTTGGAAAAACCTACTGTTAATAATATTTTATTTTTAAATTCTAAGAATTTTCAATTCTTCATTAAATGATTATTAAATATCTGAATATTCATTTAAAATGCTTTGTAGGAAAAAATTTATTTAATATTATAAATTTGAAATTTTGTAAGTAAGATTCAAAATTTTGTTATACAGCAATTCAAGAAATTGTCAATTGTTAGCACGCTTCATCTGAGCAAAATTACTTTTAATTGATTTTTCTCTTTAAATATTCTACATTTATGTGTGTGCATGTTATATAAATATTTAAAAATAAACTCTATTTTCTGTGCATAAATACTATTTTATATATTCAAATTTGAACTTTTTAACTATTTTTTTACAGAACAGTTCTTTATTTTATTTTTGTTTTTTTTTTTACAGAAGCCAAATCATTCCACCAATACATATGGCCACTTTGGCAGTTGTAAAAGAAATTGATAAAAAAAAGTTATTCATCAACAGACATTCAAGTATCATAAATGAAAGTCAAAAGACATGTTTTCAAATGATGTGGCAGGAGACTTCTAATTTTCTCATAAGTGGTGAAGAATTGTTATCCTGGAATTCCCAAGAGTACAATCATCTTTTAATGAATGGAGTTGATGAAAAAGAATGCAACAATCGATACAGACTAAATGAAAGATTAATTCGAATATATTCTCACAATTTTAAAGATATTGCTAGTTTTTCTAAGCCTAAAAATGTATTCAAATATTTTTTGAATATGCAATATGAATCTAGATTACCTTCATATAAACGAGGACGCTCTTGGTATTCTTATTAATAGAATTGATACCATTGATGTCGATTGATGAAAGCTATCAATCTTATTGCTATTGTCTTTCAATGTTATTAATGTTGTTATGTTTGAAATATATCTTGCTTGTTCTTAAAATGACGTATTTTATTATAAATATTATTAGCGAATTTGCTCAGTTAGTTTATTTATATAGTAATCACTATTATAATGTTATCATATAAAAATTAAAATAAAAAAATTAGAAAATGTTTTAAAAATATCCTAAAGTTAATATATTTTAGCCTTGAAATGTGTGATATTCTATAAATATTTCATAATTTGTGGTTATATTAGTTTGTTAATTTATATTGCAAGACATAGAGTTAGACTGTAATAAAAATTTAGAAGACTTTAAAATCATTATTAATTTTGCAATTTTAGCAAAAATCTTATAAATATTATACTTGCATTTGTTAGATAAATTTGTTCTATTATATAATTAAGTTATATTTTTTACATTAAAAATTGTTAAGTTTACTAATCTTAGTATTGTAATCTGAAAGTGTGTGTTGTTATGGAAATGTTGCGTTTTAATTTGTCATAATGTTTTATTTATTCACTTTTATATGTACATAAAATTAAATTGTTAATAAAAAGTTTTTATGTATTTTTATATCTTATGGTATTATTATTTTACACATACGTTTCATAAAGAAAATTATCCATACATTAATTTTACATTATACGCTTTGAAAGTTAACCCTTTTTTGCATAATGGTGGAAATCTCCATCATAACCTATAATGCCCAAAAATTATATAAAAGAACAAGTTC
>JAPDSC010065941.1:385304-397255 GCA_026290005.1 Latrodectus geometricus | reverse complement strand
ACTAATGAGAACAAAGAAACTGAATAAAATAAATCATTTTATTGTGCTTCACAAATATTCCACTTGACATCTTTCACAAACGATGAGATTTTGCATCTGCAGATGATGGGCAGCACTGCAGCACTTACCATAAAAATAGGAATCTCTCGATTCGCTGTTCTAATGGTATCTTTCAAATCATATGCAATTTGTGAATTGAAACTGATACATTTTAGAATTTCAGATATTCCCACAGCCAAAAATCCTTTGGTGTCAGATCAAGAGACCTTGGTGGTCACGGAAACAGGAAATGAAGGGGGATATTTTTGTCACCAAACTGTTGACTTAAGACATGTTTGATTGAAGACCCTGCACGTGGATAGCGCCTCCTTGCATCCACAGAACTTCAGATAGTAGAGCATTTTGCCGTAGCAATGAAGGAATCGGGTAAAGAGTCCATATGCCGAATAGAGAGCACTCGTTTGCTGACCGTCGGTAAAAAAGTAAGGGCCGAGAATGAATGTACTCTTTATAACATATTACACTGTCACTTTTCTCTCGTGTAATATATGTGCAAGCACATCATGTGAATTATTCTCCGCCCAATGCACACAATTTTTTGAATTCATGTTACCAGTTAACGAGAAATGTGCCTCATCTGTCCACAGAATGCGTAAAAAACGGTTGCTATTTCGTTGTTATTCCAATAATCAAAATATATTATATTTAACATTTTCAACGATTATTTCTAGATAATACTAAATGTGTTTCGATTTGATGTTTTTGGTATTTGAAGAAATTTATATTTAAGAATTTGCTTTTGGTAACATTTGATTTTCTAAATATTTAGATCTTAGTTTAAGGTATTGAATTTAAGGCTGTTTTGAACTTTAAATGCTTTTCATATAATTCACTATAATTGAAAAACTTTGGTAAAAATGGCATTTCTCGATAAATCTAAGAAACAAGACCCCCGAACTCTTGGTACAGAGCTTGGTTTTGCTGTGTCATATGAGATGAAACTTATAACTTTAGAAAACTTATAGCTAACAGTGATAATTATGATGAAGAACTTGTGAAAAACATGATTAGCATTATAATAGACGATCGCTTAAAAGCTTGAGAGATTGCTGGAGATAACAAGATGAAAGCTGAAACATTAGCAGAATATGAGAATTAACAAAAGAAAAGGAAATTAAAGAAAAAAGATTGCGTAAATTACAAGCTGATGAACAATTGCGAATTTTAAATGAACATCGTTATGAATTGGAAAAGTTTAAGCTTCAGCTCGAAGCTCAAAAAGCATCTAACTGAGCTGTAATTATCACTGATTCAGAATGCCCAAAATTCAAACTTAATCGTATCATTCCTAAATTTAATACAAAAGAAGATGAAATTGGATTATTTTTGATTATATTCGAGAGACAGATAAAGTTATTTAATCTTTCCGAGTCTTCGTGGATACCATATTTAATTGGCTCTTTGCCAGCTGAAATAGCACAACTGCTTGCTAGGGAAAATGAACAGAATGCTCAAAATTACCAAAAGGTAAAAGAAATTCCCCTGAAAATATTTAGGGTTACTGCTGATAAGTTTTGACAGTTATTCTCTCAATATAGAAAAAGTTCTGATATCACATGGCGAGATTTTTACTTTGAATTATCTTCTTATTTTGAAGGTTGGAATAAAAAAAGAATGTTACAACTTTTGATCTACTCAAAAGCTTTGCCATCACTGATCAGATTAAGAAAAGAACTCCGTCACATGTCAAGGATATTTTTCTTGATTCTTGGGCATATTGGGCAAAACCCCTCGATTAAGCTGAAAAACTGGATGCTTATGAGAATGTATGGCATGGAGCTATGAAACACTTGAGCCAGTCTGAAAAAATAAATTATTCAAGGGACGAAATAGGAAAACTGTTCCAGATAGAAAATTCCGTCTTGTGGTTAATGTTTCAGAAAACGCTCAAAATCGATATTCATATGTTCCAATAAATCGTTTCTCTACTTCTAGATTAGATGGAAGTTCATCCATTACATGTTTCGGTAGCGGAACGTCTAGAGTAATCACATCAAAATGTCCTGCTTGTACATTTTCTAAAGGTGAAGATACAACTGTTAATTGCATGAACTTATTAACAAATAATACAACCTGAGATTTATCTAGTATGATTGTTTTCGAACTGTTTAGTAAGAAGATTTCATATTGTGCAGACACTGGTGCTTCACATTCTATTGCAGAGGAGAAGTCATATAACTTTTTTACGAGATAACGGAGTTAATTTTCATAATAAGAAACTTTCGATAGCTCTTGCTGATGGAAAAATTCAGTCCATGATTGCTCTTAAAATTATTGCCAATCTGTGAATAGTGGTAAAACTGTAAGGTGACTTCAAGTAGAACTTCTTGTTCTACTTGAAGCCAAGAATAACAGCACACTCTTAGGAAGAGATTTTCTCCACGCAGCTGCTATTATTCTTGATGTTAAAAATGGAACCTGGCATTTTTGCGAAAACCCGCAAAGACAGTATTTATTCCATATAAAATCTACTAAAACAATAGAAGCATAAACTCTTTTAAAACTTCAATAGTGCTTGAAACTACCAGTTATTCACTTGAGAAGTGACGGAAGGAGACATCTAATAGAGACCCAAAGCGAAAAACTAAATTACTTGTTTCAAAATTACAAGAATTACTTTGAACCAGAGGGAGAGACCACTCCTTTCACTAAGCACAGAATAGAGACTATAAACCATCATCCTGTATCTGTTCAACCATATAGTATGTCTCCAGCCAAAAAGAAATACTTAAAGAACAAATTGATAAATTGTTAGAAAAGAATATAATCGAACTATGTGAATCCGCATATGTTGCTCCTGTTGTACTTGTTGAAAAAACCAATGGAAAATGTAGATTATGTGTAGACTACAGAAATTTTAATGCTATTACAAAACCTGACACTTACCCATTACCTCGAATGGACAATCTCTTAAAAATTTGAACGAAGCTTACATCGACATCCTATATGTCCACCATTAATTTGCAATCTGGTTATCATCAAGTTTAAGTAGATGAGGCTAACTTGGATTAAACTGCTTTTATTTGTCCTTTTGGATCTTACCGTTATTTACGTGTGCCTTTTGGGTTAAGAAATGCACCTGCCACTTTTCAGCGCCTAATAGACAAATTCAGAAGTGGCCTAAAAATGTCTTCGCACTTTTATACT
The DNA here is from genome assembly GCA_026290005.1 of Latrodectus geometricus. Classification (NCBI taxonomy): domain Eukaryota; kingdom Metazoa; phylum Arthropoda; class Arachnida; order Araneae; family Theridiidae; genus Latrodectus; species Latrodectus geometricus. The sequence continues at coordinate 394,048 of JAPDSC010065941.1, read as the reverse complement.
TGGATGATATCATAATTCTATTAGATTCATTTGACAGCATTTGAAAGATTTAAGGACTGTTCTTGGAAGACTTTCGCTATTTAAACTTCGTGCAAATAGAAATAAATGTAATTTTTCATGTGAACGTGTTAAGTACTTGGAATTTTGGATTACAAGAAACGGAATTGAAGCTGATCGAGATAAAATTTCATCTACTCAAAGAATTCCTGTTCCAACTATTGTTAAAAAAACTCCAATCATTCTTACAAACGTACTCATGATTTATAAAATATATTCCGAACTTTACTGACATAGCATCTTAGAAACCTAACTAAGAAAAGAGTTAATTGGTCTTGGGGATTTGAACAGGAAAAAGCTTTCGAAATTTTGAAAGAACGCTTGACAAAAACACCTGTGTTAAAGCAACCAGATGGATTTATACCTTTTGTAATTCGTACTAATGCAAGTAACTAGACCCTTGGTGCTGTTTTTCTCCAAGGAAATAACCCAGAAGAACATGTTATTGAATATGTGAATCGTCTGTTGACCCCAGCAGACTACTGAGCGCGAAATCTTAGCAGTAGTTTGGAGATTGAAAAAATTTCGTGGCTACATAGACTATCAAGATTATTATTGTTTCGGATCATCAACCTCTTAAATGTATTCTGAGCACAAAGTCTCTTCGGGACGCTAAGCAAGATGGTCTTTAAAGATCCAATCATTTAGAGTGTGGAATATTTTTCTTAATAGTATTGTATTCATTAAAAGAAAATTAATTTCAAGATTTAACTCTTTTTCTGTTTTACGACCTTTCATTTTATGGACATTTTTATCAGTCCCTATGAGTTTGTGAAAATGAACATCAACTGTATAATAAATATTTTCATCAATTTTAGATTGAAGTACTAAAAAACAAAACCAATGCTACCGACCATTCCGTGAAAATCCATAATCTAAGGCATAACAAATGACTATTATAAGGCATAGTAATAGCCAAAGCAACACAATATGTTTATTCTAATTTAATATTCTTTTTGCGTAGCATTAATTATATATATATTATTTAAAATTCATCTAACTAGAGGAAAAATCATGTGATATTTTTTTTATAAAAATTTTTAAATATGACGGTAGAACCTTGATAACATGACTCACTCATAAATCAGAGGAAGGAGAAACACACTTTATTATACATGCCAACAATATCTTATCCAGAAGATTCGAACTTTAATACCCATTACAATACATTATTATCATTTCGAAAATTAATGACAATACTTTGAGCTTTTAACGAGCCTCTAGTCATCCAGATAGTTGAAAAATACAAAACACTAATCTTCTAATGTCCTTAAAATATCGCACTTTATTGAAAATTAAACACACGCACTAATTTACTTATTTCAGTAGATATAAAACTATTCATTTTACACATACCGGAAGCGGGCTTTCAGTTTCACAGTTAATTTCGTAATAAAAATTTTCTTACTGAAACGCAAATACCCATTCCATCTTTTTGTCTCACCCTTGGCAGAGATCGAAAAAAAAGCTCTTGGTTATATTCAATTGTCTGGTCTTGACTTTAAATCAGTCTTGAAAAAATCAGAATTACTTCCTGAATCCTTCATTTTATAATTCCGATAAATGCTTAAAAATAGCCCAATTTTTCTTATAATAACCTGAAATTTTGAAAATATTCGCATGAATGTTTGTAATGGTATGAAATCTATTTTAAACTGACAGTCCATACTACCTAGTAACGAACTCATTTACAAAAGTGGACAATTGAGTGACAAACAAACAAACTCAAAATTTTTAAGTTAAAACACTCACAGAATGGATTATTTTGGAGTAGAAAACATCATTGAAACTGAGGATATGCATAAGCATTTATAAAGCGAGATGTGAAACATTTTTGAGACAAAGATTAGTTTCTTATCTGAATTTCCGCTAAATTACTTTATTCAACTATAGTTGGTAAATAAAAAAATTAAAAACTGTTATAATTTTTAATTACTTTTCTGTACATTTATATAATTTAAATTCATTAATTTTAATCTATGCAGTTATTTTTGAAAAAATGAACATCAGTTAAAATTCAATTAATTTAAAATTCAAATCAGCAAGAAAATATTTATGCATGGTTTTATTACAAACGATATCCAATCAATTCAGATTAAGGTGGAAAATACAGAAATATGAGTCCTGGAAATAACCTCTGAACAGTTAACATGAAAATAACATAAGCATAATTGTTCATAATTCTTATCGGAAGGTATAAAAACTTACGAAATAAAAAAAGTTATGTCAGTAAGAATTACAATCTTCTCTAACAGAGATACAGACTTTTCGATGTGATTTCCTATTGAAAATAAGAAACTTTGTATGCTCTTATAGTAATTGGTTCCACTCACTCAGCAACTCTATTTTCAGACTCTAAACCTTTTAAATTATTGGTCACAACTACTGATTGGTTAGTAGTGGGCTTTGAAAATCTGGCTGGTCGGTGTATTTCGAGAAGAGCTTCACTTTCCAGAAATAAAGATGAATTACACATAGCCTTGCTCTGTTTTCCTTAAAATGAAATAAGGTCCAAGATTTCAACACACATGATGCCTAATCATAATCAAACTTACGTTGACATTATGATAAAACTTTCAGGCGATGGAGAGTAAATAGCAGGTTACAAGGCCTAATTACTAATCCTTAAAAGTCCAAATCTTCTAACACGTTTAAGTTGTGATATGAAAATATTTCGTTAATTGTCGACATGAAAATACGTTAATAATTATATATTAATAGAGCTCATCAATGAAACAAGGAGTCGTTCATTGAACTGTGTTCTAATCTTCATCATTACAATATCATAAAGCAAGAATGCCTCTTTAAAAAATTGCCAACATGGAAAACTTCAAATTAAAATATTTATTGATAGTTTTTTACAGTTTCCCAACATAATTAATTTCTTCTGTGAATTAGTGATTTAAAAAATGTAACTTTTTGTTGAGATGAATTAGTTTCCTTTTCACAACTATAAAGTGTCGTATAAATTCGTAAATAAACTGATTTGCAAGAAAGAGGTTTTCTATTTTTTGTAGAGAAAAAATAGTTTAAATTTTCATCGATAGGGTGCTTTACGCCTAGAAATCACAGTCAATATGCAAATCAGAGTTCTATAAATTCAAGGTTGCATAACTGACAACTCATAACTCATGAATCCTTATACGGAACCGTAAGTTTTGCACTGTGATATTGACGTTGGCGTACAAAGCATTGTTGGCGCCATGAATCACCGAACGTAGTTCTACAAAAGTTTTGCTCTTAAAAAGATCGAAGAAAGGTAAAGGTCCAATCACTCTTACCTAACTACTCTGTCTAGAACGACCTTTCGAAAAAAAGGGAGGTTTGTGTTCGACCTCGCATTGGTGCAGCACATTTATTAGAGGTTCTTATCCCTCTGGCTTCCTAAATGGATATTATTACGAAAAATATAAATAGCGTAAATCTTTATATGATTATCTATTTTTGTTTAATTATTTCTCGTAATGTGCTATAATGGTTTAATTTGTGCAATTGCAAAAACTATACGTATTTCATTAAAATAGTGATTTTCAGAACCGATAAATAAAACTGCAAATTCTAAGGCAGCTTTCCGACATTTTTTGTGCAAAATAAAGGTTAACTTTCTCAAAATTTCGAATCTATAGGAGCCGAGTTACCAGAGGTTAACTATAGGAATGTTCTAGAAACCTACAGAGAGGAAGCTTCTAGGAACTTCCGAAGAAGTATAAATATCGGTTTCATCCAAGCGATAAGTCGATAAAAGTTAATTGATCAGTTAGACTCTACTTCTACTCTAACATATGCTCTAATCTTAATGTTAAAATCTTCTACTCTAACATCTGCTGTATAGTTTCTGTGTTATAGACACCCTTTTTAACTTCCTTAAATTCCAAACTGCAGTAATTATAGTCTATTTGTGACTGAAGAGTTGTAAAGAAGAAACTTATCTTCTTTATTTCTGCATTATTTCATTCTCTTCACCACAATGAGAAAATCGTAACATCTGGTTGTTACGATTGACAGCATTGGTATCAGAAGTGGGGTTTGAATTGAATGCCCATTCTGTGAATTATGGTAGAAGAAATGAAGATTTAACGAAGTATAAAGATGAAATAACAACGCTTAGGGAAAAAATGAAAGTTGACAACAACAAGTGAAAGCTAAAATATTATCATGCAGAAAAGAATTGAAAACTAAAGCAGAGCCGGCGCTAGCAGCTTCGCCGCCCCGGGCAAAGAGATAACCTAAACCCTTTCCACGATTAATGGTAAAATAAAACGAGTAAAAAAATTGCAATCATCAGCAATGTTGAAGTTTTGATACATTTTTCGACAAATTAAGACACACGGTTAAAAATTCTATTATTGTGTCCCTTTGATTAAATTATAAAAAAATTATTTCTTTAAGTTTTAAGCTATTTTTAATTGGGAATTTCTTACGCTTGTGAGTTTTCTTGCATTTCAAATATTTTGACATTTCAAATAGTTATAAGTTCATACATTATTAATATATATAGGGTGTTTATTAAACATACGCCAAAAATTCAAGGGTTTATTCCCTCGACTATTCTAAGAATATTTTGTCCTTTGATAATTTTTGTGAACTCACTTTGTTTCGAAGATACAGGGCGAACATAGTTTTCGTCAAATCCATTTTTATAATTTTTAAAATCATTAAATTTCTTGCATTCTTATTCTAGCTGGAGATCATTATTTTCAACAGTTCTTGTAGATTAAAAAACTTTACCTGTAATTTTTGGTAATAAAATGTTGTTATAATGCCAAAAATTTTGTTCGCCCTGTATCTTCGAAACAAATTTTTGCTGTATGTTTAAAAAACACCCTGTATATATAAAGGTCGTTAGGGGTTTGATTCCTTAATGCATAAAAATATGATTCTTAATAAAATATGATATCTTAATGCATAAAAATATGATTCATTTTAAACAAAAAAGTTTAGTATATCATGGGTCAAAACTCAATTATTTTAGAAAGAGAAAATGCTTAAAAGTTTGAGAAATTTAATTTTAGGGCCAATATGCCGCCCCCTAAGATTGCCGCCCCGGGCAAGGACCCGGTTTGCCCACCCCTAGCGCCGGCCCTGACTCGAACGCAACTCAGACCTGCCAAGAATCGACTGTACAAGTTATTGGAAAATTGAGCGAAGAGCTAAATGGAAAGATCACAGCTATAAGAGAAAAGCTCCAGGATGTCAAAGTTGATATAGTGCCTTACAAACCCATTATGAAAAGATATTAGACACTGTGGAAATCCCTACTTCAGGGAAACTGCGTGATCTATTATTGGTGAGAATCCGATGATGGAAACATATTTTCCGACTACAGCTTTCCACGATCTCGAATATTAAGTATATTGGAAGAGCCTTATAGTAGTCCAACAAGCAAACATTTTGGGACAATAAAGATCTTTAATAAAGTAGAGAGAGGTTTTTTTTAGACAAATACAAATTTGATGGATAAAAGTGAAGCTCTGTAACGAATTTACCTCACGCAAGGATCCAACGATTTAACGCAGAAAACGGCTACAAAAACATAGTAATGTTGGAGCACCGTTAGAGAGAATTGGATTGTATATCTTAGACCCTCATACCTGAAATGATAAAGGCAACAAGTACATCCTTGTTTTGATCTTCAGCAAGAGGTGTACTCAGTTACTAACCAATAAGCTATTACCATTGGGGAAATACGAACATAAAATTGGATCTCCAGATTTGTCATACTCTTTATCATCCACTCTGACGACGGGATAAACTTCAAATCAACAATTTTCAGGAGATTATGCCCATACAAACAGGTACATCTAATAAACGTCCACAAAAGGGCCACCATATCCATTGGACGTCATGGATAGTAATAGACGTCTAATGGACATCCATCATCTATTGGAAGTTCAGTGGATACTTGCTGGCTGACCACTATGTATGTCAAATAGACGTCAACTTATAGACATTAATTCATGGATATGTATGAATTAAAAATAAACGTCTACTGGATGTTCGTTGTGGATGTAATTTGGATATTTATCATAACTTGCAAAAATGAGCAATTTAGCAGATAGTTACTGTGGAAGGAATATGAATGATTGTGTTATATGAATTTTTACTAAGTAAAATAATATCATATACATTATTCGTAAAAAAATTCCTTTGGGTGTGATTTATAATTATGACATATATAATAATTTGGTTTTTTTTCTCGCTAACTAATCTACTAATACATTTGAAATGAATGATAACTTTGTATTCGCAATTATTATTTTCAAGTACCTTTCTTTTAATATTATGTATGTATTCTTTTATTTAATTATAACAAAGAAAATGTAAAAGAAAGATTTTAATGTGAAAATGTCTGTTGAATCGTAATTTTTTATTGAGGATTGAACGTTTTTATATTCTTTATAAACTAGATAGAATTTTTTTAGATCAAGGAAACATCTTAAAGAACTTTTTTTCAGATTAAAAGCATGAGTTTTACTAGATAAGCTGGCTGGAGATCAAAAATAAAAGTTTTCAAATTTTGTAAACGAAAAAAAAAATATTGTAATTTATTTTCTTGATAGTTCCACGGTAAATTAGACGTGAAATATATTTTATTACCAATTATTGTTGGTACATATTATCCCATTATTTATACCTTTATTGAAAAAAGTTCTATTAATTTAACAGTATTATATTAAAATATTTTTAAAGATGGAAGAAATTAATATTTGTTAATTAATGTTAGATGGAAATAATATTTGTTAAGTATTATTACCCGAATTGAAATTTGTTATACATACTATCTAACTTAAATGTACACAACTCAAGTTGGCAAGAAAATGTGACTTTGTGGTGAATTTCTTTATGTTGCCGAATGATGAAGCTCGTCATCGTACATGAAACTAATTTTAATAGCCTACATTACAACACACCACACACAACACAAAACACTTAACATTGATATACATTGTAACACTCGTGGGCACATTTAAGAGACGTCCTGTCTCTCCTGTTGCTTTTGTCAGACTGCCTTCGACTTCCTTAGTTCTCCGCGAGGGGCGCTGTTATTAGGTCCGTAGCGCTGTTACTATGTCCGTTACAACTTGTTTTTCTAATATATATACGCAAAACGAGAAAATTTACTGTTCTAAAATATATAAATTAATAAGTATTTTACCAAAAGAAATTTAAAATTATAGTTTGTTTTATATGAAATAAATCCTTATTGTATTTGTTTGTTGAAATTTTGTTTTCAGATTTAAATTGAAAATGGTTGCATGAAACATATATTGAGATGTTGGACTCTGACAAGATTTTATATATATATATATATATATATATATATATATATATATATATATATATGCAGATAACAAAATGATATTTATTGGACAAATATATTATACTAGAAATAACAAGTGATTAAATTTTCAAAAAATTAGGCTGGATAGATCCTGAGAAATCAGTACCCAGAACAACCACCTCTGGCAGTAATAAGAGCAGTTATACGTTTCGGCATTGAGTCAAACAGAGATTGGATTGCATGTACAGGTACAGATGCCCATGCAGCTTCAACACGATGCAACAGTTCATCAACCGTAGTGACTGGCGTTTAATGACGAGCCAGTCGCTCCGAAACCATTGACCAGACGTTTTCTATTGGTGAAAGATCTGGAGAACGTTCTGGCCAGGGCAACAGCTGAACATGTTCCGTATCAAGGAAGGTCCGTACAATACCAGCAACATGCGGTCGGGCATTATCCTGCTGAAACGTAGGGTTTCGCAGAGCTCGAATAAAGGGTAGAACCACGGGTCGTAACCTGCCAGAAATGTAACGTGTACTGTTCAAAGCACCGTCAATGCGAACAAGAGGTGACCGAGACGTGTATCCAATGGCACCCCATACCATCACGCCACTTGTGGATCAGTATGACGATGACGAATGCACGCTGCCAGTGTGCGTTCACCACGATGCCGCCAAACACGGATGCGACCATCATGATGCTGTACACAGAACCTGGATTCATCTGAAAAGATGACGTCTCGCCATTCATGCGCCCAGGTTCGTCGTTGATCACACCATTGAAGGCGCTCTTGTCTATGACGCAGCGTCAAGGGAAGCCGCAGCCATGGTCTCCGAGCTCAGAGTTCATGCTGCTGCAAACGTCGTCGAACTATTCGTGCAGACACTTGTTGTCTTCCAAACGACCCCGTTTCTTGACTCACGGCTCGTGACGTGGTTGCACGATCCATTACGGCCATGCGGATAATATGCCTGTCTTCTCGGCTGCTAGTGATAGGTGACCGTTGAGATCCCGCATGGCGTTCCGTATTACAGTCCTGAACCCATCGATTCCATATTCTGCTAACAGTCATTGGATTTCGACCGACGCGAGCAGCAATACTGCGATAAGATAAACCGCAATCCCGGTACGCAACAATTCGACCTTCATCAAAGTTAGAAACGTGCTGGAACGCATTTCTCCTTATTACACGAGGCATCACAACAACTTTTCACCAGGCAATAACGTTCAAATGCAATTTGTGTATGAGGAACCGGCTGAACAATTTCCTCATTTAAACACAATGTAGGTCTCGCTACTAGAGCCTGCTTTGTCTGAATGCGCTGAAAAGCTAATCATTTGCATATCACAGCACCTTCTTCCTTTCGTATAAATTTCACGTCTGTAACATGTCACCTTCTTGGT
>JAPDSC010065941.1:329477-384904 GCA_026290005.1 Latrodectus geometricus | reverse complement strand
AAAATATAAACTAAGTAAGCATGCACTATATAAAGTATAAGTTATTTGTGAACCAGATGAGTAATTTAAATGGAACACAGCAAAGCGAGTACATTCAACTTGACCTACTATTCATTTATCTCACATTAACGACAAGATTTTCTTTTGACAAAGTATAATTTATAATATTTCCAGATCTTTTACATGCAGCATACAATATTAGGCCAAGAATTAATGTGCTTTGAAATTCACTAAGTAAAATTTATTTCTATCTGCAGGCACTTCTTGAATTGAAACGCATTATGTGTTCACAATTAACTCAGTTTGAAACTAAGAGAAAACTTGATAAGAATACTGTAAATTTTTAAAACAATCATTTTCACAAATTTCTATGGAAGATATTCTAATAAGTTGAGTGTTACCGATATTAGTCACTATTCCACTGATAAGTAATAGTATTTTATTCATTGAAATTCGGTAAATAGTACCAGAATTCAAATTCCATTGAAGTATTTTGCTTATCTTATTGATAAAGAACTCAAAACACCCTGTTTTTAAAGGAAAAATAGCATCTTTCATAATAAAAAAAAGAAACATCATAGGTGATGAAAAATTTTCATTCATTATTTGCCAAAACTAGTTATAAGTGGAGGAAAAAAGCTTGTAGAATGAAATATATAATTCCGTAGTTTATATAATGACTGATATCCATAATTCCTCTGTTTTTGCATTTACAAATAGAGGTATTATAGACTTTTTTAAAAAAATGATTGAAAAAATAAAAAATATACATTAATATTAAGATTTAATTGTTCAGGCAATTTTAGATTATTACTGCTTTGATCAGTAATATGGAAAAGAATAAGTTTGGTAATATCCACGTACACAGAGCCGCGTAATAAGTTTTGCTTCAGAATAATTAAAAATATTTTAAATTTATACACTTATGTCTTATTTTGTTTCTCTATATGGTATATATAATTTCATTTCTCTCCTCCAGTGACTTTAAATTTTGAATTTAATTAGAATTTTTTTAAAATTAGGATAGATACCTCATAATTTCCTGTAGTTGGAAAGTGCTTTCAATAAAATATTTTTTTAAGTATAGAGTTAAGAAAATATGAATATTATCATATTCTAATTTAGTTTAATAATTATAATAAATGTTCTATATAGATTGATACCACAATGAAAACATCCAACATTTTCGAAATTTTGAGTTGATAGGAGCAGAGTCACCATAGTAATGAATACTTGGGTATTAGTGTGAACACAGCCAATTTTACTGTTAATCACAGTGCTATTGATTTTTCAAATAAAACAAGTTAGTACGAATCTTTGTTCTAGTTGCTTTCTGACTGTTCTAGTTGCTTGGCTGAGGTAACATTAATGCATAAGTACCTAGATTATCGATTTTTTTTTAATAAATATGTCCATACATTAATTGAAGAGTTTATATGGATAGATTTCATTTAAGGAAATTTCATTGCTTTTATTTTTCTTAAAATCTTATTATTTGTTAAATTCAGACGATTTTCTCACACACCACTATGTATTAACATTAATATTTGTTTCATAATTCTTAACTCTGATTATATTACCATAGATAATATACAACTTATACTATATACAAGACTTATACTAATTTTATACATAATATAAAGTATGCAATTATATATAAATTAAATAATGTATAAAATTATATGTAAATAAAATGCTTTTCCAGATAATAAGAAAGTTTTATTGTAAACATGTTTTAGTAGTATTTTAACAATTAAAAAATATTAAGCATATTATTACATTTAAGGCACGATTGTGATTTCTTTTTATATTCATGGACTGAAAGTGATGAAACATTTGTGAGCGTTTTGTCAATAATTCAAAATAGAATTTTTCAACATATTCGAGCCACAACTTTTCCAATATTTTTCCCAGAGTGTAGATGCTGTAAAGAAAAAATACTACATTATAATATTAGATTACATTTTCATGGCAAGAAAATAGTTACAAGAAAACTTAAATGATATGTTAATGAAAAAATGTTCCTGCAAAAATATAAACTAAAACTTTCAATTCGTTTTTAAAATAATTTATAAATTCAAACTTTTTTTTGAAAATCACAAGATTTGAAAAGATGTTTAAAATTTCAAAATTAAAAAAAAAAGAACATCTATAGAGAAGTTATAGCAACATAAGAGAAAACTTATAATTATGTAATAATTTGGAGCATGAAGTTCATTAATATGAAACAACTTAAACCAATTAAAGTTATTAAATGAAATTTTGAGCCCAATACAAATTTTAGATTTTATCCTTTCACAGTTACATAAGTTGTTTTTTTATATCCCTATCAAATTGTGAAATCAAACATTAAAATATTTACATAATCTAATAAATAGAATAAAAAAGAAATCGAAATAGATAATCTATTGTAATTCATGATTAAATATTATCATGGCAATTACCATTTTATTTTTTATCACAAGAAAATCTGCACATGTTTGTTTACTCATAATATATATATTTTTGGTAATATTTAAAATACTAATTCCACCATTTTTTTTTTTTTTTTTTTTTTTTGCCTTTTTTAAATTTTATATCTTAAAATATTAAAAAATTAAATTTAAAAACACAAGATGTTTAATAATTAATAAAATTTATAATAATTACGAAACATATTCAGTAGTATTTAATTTTTTTAAACTTTTAGTTTCTAGAGGCACAGAAAGATTAATTTCTATGTTTTCGAAGACTTGTATGAAATGGACGTTATGCTACATTGATCTAAATTTTATTCTTTTATGATGAATACATTGATAGTAATCAATTTAAAAAACAAAAAGGAATCACTCAAAAAATCAAAAAGGTCTATAAGCATTAGTTTGAATATTTTTGATTACAACTGAAATGAAAGTCTGCCTAAAATACAAAATTATGATCAAATTGTTTGATACTTTTATAAAATGACAGTAATTCAGTTAGTGAAAAATGATCTAACTTCAAGAAGGATACATTTCATAAACATACAAGAAGGATACATATTTTTCATATATTGTTATATTTTCTTGATGTTTACATTAAATGAATTTTCTGAACTGAAAGAGATCACACAAGTAAATTTCATACTCAAGAAACAAGATTTCTTTAAGGATTTAGAACAAGTACAAACACGTTTTTAGGCTCAAAAATTAAACAAGTCAAAGATGAGTCTACTTCCCAACTTGCAGCTGAAATCAAATAAATGTTAGTGGAGATTGTACATGTATAGCAGTAATCAAAACCAATAATTTCTTCGAAATATAATTTTTCAAATCACTAGTTATGTAGAATTTTTTAAACCTTACCCTATTACAGAGGGTGGAATTGATGGGAATTTATATAGTAGAATATTTAGTAGGTAATCCTTGTAATTTAAAAGTAGGGTCAAAGTGGAAAGTCTGGGGATAACAGGCCAATCCTTTGCCCTGTTACCCCCCAGAGATATTTCCTTTAACAGCCATGATCTATTTTGCATGGCTCAGTTGCTTTAAGAGAATACAGCTGTCACCTGCTTGCCCAGGTTTCAAATTTGCCAATTTTGAGCCATGAATTTAATACAAGAACTAACATAATGTTAATCCTTTCTTCATTTTGTAAATATTATAAAATGTATTAGTATTTAAGAAATATTACATTCCATTTTGTAAAATTTATTTTATTTTAACAGTTCTATAATAAAAATTGTGTATGAGTTTTTAATACAATTTTCTGTTAGGAAACTGTTTAATTTTTCAGACAATGAAATATTTCTGAAACATAAAAGTTGCAAAAATCATGTAATACCTCAACCCCTCTGATAATTCCTTCCATCCCAATGAACTCTGCTTCTGTGCAGTCTTTTCCATCATCAATAATTGTTTTTAGTTGACCTTTTTCAAAACTCTCAATCATATATTTGAAATAAGTAGCAAAACAATCACTGAATTCTGTTAAAAGGAAACCTTGAACAGCAGCAGATTTAAAAAGTAACTGAAAAAGTGAAAATAATTAAGAAATTAATAAAATATTTGCTATTGTATTAACATTTCCAATATTATTTTAACATTCATTTACATTGAAAATTTTATTAGTACTCTAGTCTGAAAATTTTTGTTTTTATTGTTTTATAAAGAAATATATGTAGATAATTTAACTCATTTGAAGACTAAGTTCTTAATGCAATTAAAGTACACAGAATTTATTTTTAAAAAAGTTTGGTAGACTATAAAATTTTATAAAAACAAAAAACTAAATTTACAAATTAAAATTTTTTAGTGAGTGTATTATACAATTGAAACTAGACATGGGCACTGTAAGCCTTGGTCCTTCAAGGTAGGAGGGCCGTCAAACCATTGAGTGTAGTTTTTTTTTATTAAAGTGAAAACATTTTAATACTCTAACCTAGTTATATTGAGGATATTAATTTTATATCGATAAGAAATACAGGAGAAAAACAAAATTCACTAAAGTTAAAAAAAAATTTAACTTTAACCACAAGATAGGTTTCCTATACTTAATGCATTAAAATAATACATTTATATTAAAGCTTTATGAAAAATTATCATACTATTCATAACAATGTAAGCTAACAAAACTTATACCAATCAATTTCATAAAACATTTCACAGAAGCATATTTTTCATAAATTCAGTTATTTGTGTTTTAAAGAATCTTATTTTCCTTTGATAAATTACAAGCACCACCAACATATTAAATAAAAAGAATTAGAAATTTTTTTAGAGAAAATAATTAGCTTATTAGAACAAAATTATATTTTAAAAGCCCTTTTGATATAAAATATAAATTATTTTCTTAAGATAATAATTTATCAAGCAATTTTTTTTCCTGAAATAATTCATATAGCTTTTTTTTTTTTTTTTTTTTTTTTTTTTAAAGCATTTTTTTCAATTATTTATCAAATTTTAGAAGTTCTACCCAAAAATAAATGTGTGATGAGAATAATAAAACTTAATCACATATCAAACATCATTGAATTATCTTGCATCTTAAAATATATTTTCTCTAGTTTCTTTTTCTTTTATATGTGTTGAACTTAATTCCAAAAACTTTTTATTTCATTCTTATTAAAAAGCATAATTAAGTATGTATTTATCATCAAAATGATTTACATATAATTTCTAGAGAATAAAACAAAAATATTTACAATAAAAATTTGTAAATTATTGGTAATTATATACAATAATGTATCACATTTGACAAATACGTTTAAGAAAATTTTATGTTTTATAAAAATTTAATATGTGCATTAGATAAATGAATTTTTCTTCTTTCATATTTTTCTACATTAGAAATTTTGTATACTACATTAAACACTTTTGAACACAAATATTTCATGCCATTCATTACCTATAATTGTATTCCTAATCAAAGGAATGAGTAGTAAATTACACCACAGTCTCATTCTACTAAATTAAAGCACCTTTTTTTTTTTTTTTTTTTTTTTTTTGCTGCCTAGCTGATTTCTGAAATGTGTCACAAAAGAGCTGTATAATAAACTGTCATTGTGGATGCAATGGGATTTGCTCCCGCCAATACTTTAAGAGTATCATTTTCCAGATGTTTTGGGTCTATCATATGATTCATTTTATGAGGAAATTCACTAAACCAGAAATTTTTAAATAAAGCTGTAATTTTTTATTGTTAACAGTACACTAATTACCTAAAATTAAGGATAAATCACACAACTAGTGATAACTCTCCCAAAAATGAGCCAATCTAAATGAAATTCGATTATGTTGATAAATAAATGGAGATGAATAATATGACATTATGCAAAATAGTGGCACTGCTGTCGAGATAACACATTAGCGAGGAGTATAAAAACCGATGTTTTAGGGCAAGGTGGCAATTTTTTCTGCATGTCTGAGATTAGAAATCTGATATAGCAAAATTATAACAATGGCCTCCAGGTGTCATTTGCCTGAACAATTTCAATGGAGAGATATTGGTTGTTGGGTTGGGTTTTATGGCGCAAGGTCCAAAATCGGACAAGCTGCGCCGGAGAGATATTGGAAGACTTGGAGGAAAGACAAAGTCATGTCGAAGAGGCTAGATGCTTGACTGTGAGCCCCCTAACTAAGTCTTTGCCAACAATTTCTAACCACACATTCAGTATCTAGGAGGTTCAGCAATGTGCTACCACCGAGTCCTGATGACCGATATATGCCATTATGTGCACAAAGGAATAGAACCGAAACTCTGGAAGATTGGTATCCAGATCAACCCTACATCGAAGGCTTCACAAACATGCTCTTTATGCGAGGTGACCAGTGATCTGGGTCCCACTCATGTCACACCACAAACAGGAACATTTGCAATGGGCATGTCAAATGTCCACTGGACATGTGTTCAATGTTGGGCTATTCTCTTTACAGAAGAGTCCAGGTTTAGCTTCGAAAAAAACAATATGGCGCATTTTCATTTGGAGAGAATGTAGAACTTGTTTTCATCCATCAAACACCCACGAAAGAGATGCATACAAATCGGGCAGTACTGTGTTTGGGTTGATATTTCTTTCAGTGGACACACAGACCTCCATGTCTTTTCCTGAGGAAATGTTAATATTTGCACCATTAGAGATGACATCATGGATGCTTACATGCATCTGTATGTTGGGGCAATGAAAAAAAAAATCTGACATTTTATAAGCACCAACATAATATATTATAATTTGAAAAAATTATATGTTAGCAAAATACAAATAAATAAATGGTGTTATGCACTTATTTACTTTAGAAAACACTTTTTTATTAGTAAATTCACTTAAATTAATTATAATATCAAACTTACTTGACCTGGTAAATCTGACAAATCTACTTTTAATAATCCATGTTCATCTTCAGTCTTATAACCAGAAATCCCTCCAACAATTAGCAGTCTGCCTTTCTTGGCAAGATGTTTGAGGCAAGTTTCAAACACCTTACCACCAATAGTTTCCCAAATAACATTTACACCATTCTAAAAGTATAATTAACAAAATATAAAAAAAATAATTTTATTATTGCATATTTTTTCTTAAATGTCAAAAAAATAACTTAATTTTATGCATTTAATTTATTTTCCTTTAATAAATTACAAAAACATTTAACTATCTAAAGGAAGTGTTTTTTAATCTAAATAAATGAACAAAGAATTTTAACAAAATTTCTTACACTTCAAATAATTAAAATTTTATACAATTGCCATTAATTAAAACATTAGAAATACTAAATGCATTTAATGTCATTCATTTCATTATAAAAATCACCTATCTACTAAATGAAATTGAACTAAGTTCTTTCTAATTGAGAATATAATACAGTTTGCATTGGTGATATTCCAGTGTGTATAAACGAAAAAGATTAATCCAATACTATAACAAAAGTAATAATTTTTTATTCTCTGTAAATGTATCAAATTTATAAGAAATAATTTCGATGTGCATATTGCAGAAAATAAGAATTTTTAATCTTTTCTGCAGCATGTTTTCAATTGTTATATTATCAAATATTACTGCAAAATATATTATGAAATATATTAATTTCTAACATTGTGTTATTCTTACATATTATTATTTTAAAAATTATACTTATTTTAAAGATAGTTTCAGAATTTCAAAGTAAGTTTAAACTATATCTGAATGAATAAAATATAAGTATCAATAAAAATCAAAACATAATATCAATCAAACAATTAAAGTAAACAGGTTCTATTTATAAATAAAACAGATTCTAAAAGTTTTACATCTTATTATAAATGTATTGAATGCACTATACATATTTTGTAAAGTCTTCCAGTTTTCAGACTTTATGAAATATGAATAATGAAAAGCAACTTAATTTTAAAAAAATAAGGTAAAAGAGTGGACAATTATAGAAAGAATAGATGAATGAATAGTTGGTGACTTCCTTATATTTTCTATTTGATTCTTTCTCTGATTGGTTTTTCTATTTCAAAATCTTTCAGCGAAGATAAATTTTGTTTTCATTGTTCTATTTTGTTTCAAATAATATCAAAGATTAGAACATTATTTCTTAGGCTAAGTTGTAGAATATTTAGACGTTTCTCTGACCTAACTCTGAAAATCTTTCAAGCTGGCATATTCCATTTATTGGTACAAAATATTCCCAATTGTAATTAATTTTAGATAATTCCAGTGAATGTTTAAATGACAAACTTAAGAAATTCCATTAATCCTCAGAAAATCATTTAATATAAAATGTGTTCCTCTTGCATATTTAAATAGACAAATGGCCTTAAAATCTTAAAGTGAAGTCTAGGATATCTATACCCAAACATGACATTGAGACTTGACAAACGAAAAAAAAAATCTGGATTATAAGAAAATTAGAGAAATATTTTTCATACGAGATGGAAAGGTTATTTTTTTTATCAACAAATAATCTTTCAATAGCAATTACTGTTACTGCTATCAAAGAAAAACAAAATATTGCTGTCTAACACCAAACACCTGGAATATAATTACAACTTCATTTTTATTTCATGATATTTCTGCTTCAATTTCTCTTAGAGAAATAGTTGAGGAAATAAGGGAAAAAATAATAAAACAGTATTCAAACTTAAGAAATTAAATGTCAAAAACAGACAAATTCGTCTACTTTGACTAAAAACAATAATTAATACTAATTAATAGTTACATACTTAACTAATCACAAAATTTAATTATTTATTAAAAAACCATGACAGTGTTATAACTGTTTCAAGTACTCTCAAACTTTATTTAAGAGCAAAAATGAAGATTATAAACAGTGGAGATTCCAAACATGGAGATTTGTAAAGAAGCAAATGCAGTAATTGTTCAGAAGGCTATAGAGCAAATTTTTTTGATTAAACAAATATAATATAGGTATATTTTTATTTTATAAAGCGGCAAACAAAGTTTTTTGTTCTGAAGATGGCAAACCTTTTTTCTTTAATAACAGCTATCCCTGGAAAATGGCAATTACTTCAATTCATTAAAATTATATTATGAAAAAAGAAAAACGTTTTGGACTGTTCAGCAAATACCTTAATTTTTACACTATCTTTAGTTATGAAACATTAGTTTGAAAAATTGCAAGTTATCACTCACAGTAAAAATATAATGATAATTATTTGAAATACAGGACTTGTTTGAAAAAAGAAACATCTCTGAATAGAAGACACAAAAAGAAAAAATGTAATGTGGGTGATATTCAGCGTCATAAAATGGACTTAGTTTATTTCAATGCCTTGTAGAGCTGCTGCTTTGGTAAATATAGCTGATAGAATATTAGACTGCAGTTTCCTTGGAATTTGGTATAAGCATTTAGACAAATAGCATTCTATAGTCTAAGAGTTTTACATCTTTCTTTTATATGGTTAAATAATTTTTATTAAAAATAATATTTTTATATTATCAGCTTCTTAGTATTAATAAATTCAAAAAGAAATAGCTTGTAATTACATATACACAAATATAAATGAAACTTCTGCAATGGATGCCAGTGCATTTATAATAAAAAAAATTTCTTTTTTTTTTATTGTTTTCTTCTCTTTCTACATTTCAATTATTCAGGAAAGTTTTCTGAAGTCACATCAATCTTCCTATTATCTTCCTTCCTATAGAAAACCATATATTGAAAAGATAAGCTATAGGTCGATGTTTTTAAGCAGCAGTTTCAACAAAATATCCTTTTGATAAACATTGAAGCATATATTTGTTATCTGGATTCTTTGAATAATAATATATATGAAAACTATTCTTAATATAGTCCTTCATGATGTAAATAGCTTTTCACCAAGTAAAGTAGGTATTTCTTTAAATATTCTTCAGTATAATCAAGTACTGTAGT
Source organism: Latrodectus geometricus (assembly GCA_026290005.1). NCBI lineage: Eukaryota > Metazoa > Arthropoda > Arachnida > Araneae > Theridiidae > Latrodectus > Latrodectus geometricus. Next base: position 375,074 of record JAPDSC010065941.1, on the reverse strand, counting down.
GGGCATTTCAACATAATTGATGTGATAACTCTTCAAGCAATGAACAGGACTAAATACAGAAACTATGATTTGATTACTGTAACTTGTATGTCTTAAATTATTCTCAACTAGTTCATTTCCCCTAGAGGTCAAATTTTACTTAATGTACCAGATATCTTACTTCATGTTTCCACTTCATTCTCAGAAATTTCATTGTGATTATTTTCCAATAAGTTAGACATTATTTATATAAATCTAATACCTTCATTTTAATTGTATTACAATATGGGTAAATCAGTTGTGCATAAATCAGAGTCAAAAATTAACACTGATTTATCCACAAGTGATATTTTAAATTCCTCCAATATTACTTCTATTGCTGCCTGGTCATTATCTGTCCCTTAAATTTAGTGTCAACAATATTAATTCTATCTAGAAGAAGTTCTAATTATAAATCAAATTGTTGATGGATTAATGGTCTCTAATATCCCAAATTATATATTTTTCTCATAGTTTAGCATGTTCTTACAAAATCCACAGTCAAATTACATAAAACTTACGGCTCTAAAACAAACTGATCAAAGCTGCTAGGTTTTACCCTAGGATAAATATCACATGAGATCCAGCTCATATTGTTTGTAATGAAGCAGTAGACAAACTTGTGAAATCAATAACTGATTTAGATATGCTGCTACCATGAATTTCATCAGAAGAATTAACAAGTTTCTATAAAAATTAATTACAAATTTCTTATAAATTAGAATACAATTCAAATAAATATAACAAGAGTATAGGAGAATTTTCAGAATAGAAATTTTTTAGTTCATAGTTAAAAATCAAGGAAAGATGCTATTTTGTCATGTTTATATCTTAAATGATAATTACTCTTGTAATTTTATATAAATTTTATTTGATATATTCCTATATGATGCAGGTCTTGTAAGGTTGAAGATATGAGTCATACCTTATTTCAGTGTCAAAAATATCAAAATAACCATATAACCAACAGAAACAATTTTAATAATTTACAAACAATTTGTTTCATAATTCTGAAAATAATTTATGTCATAAATTATATAAATTTTTTTTATTAATAATAGTACATTTATTATATATGTACTCGATAATAAGGAATATTAATGCAAATGTTTATCACAAGGCATATATGAAATAATGCAATCAGACAACCATTTGAAATGTGAAAAACAATTTTCCCATTGAAAAAATCATTCCTCTTTATATTGCAGTTAATACAACAGTTGAGGCAAAACTTAACATGAATCCTTCAAAAAAATGTGGACTTCAGAAATTAAAATGTAGGAAAGCAAAGATAGAAGTGTATATTTTCACATGAATTTTTAAGTAAAAATTTACTTAATCAATATGTTAATCAATTATATGACTACTGGAAAATCAAGCATAGAGTGTCAACTGTCCTTTTTAGACAAGAATTATCAAAAACAACTTATCTAGTCTTCAAATGCTAACCCTTACACAGATTAACTTGTTCCATTCAGTTCAAATAAAAATATTTAATCAATACTTGTTTTAATTGAGCTTAACTTTCCAATAATGTCCAAAGAATTATAAATTACTAGAATAGAAAATTGCATATCTGTAAGAATTTTTTGATTCTGATATACAATATCATCTTTAACTTACAGTAAAAGAGGAATGGAAAGAAGTACCTGGAAAAACAAAAATGATTTGAACAAAAAAAATTTAATTTTTTTTTTTTTTTAAATAATTTTAAATAAAAAAATATAACAAAAAAACTGGCAAGAATAGCAATTGTGTCAACATGAGATTTATACTATGATACAAAATCACAAGTTAACAGTTGCAATAAAAATAATGATCAGAAAATCTAGTAACATTTGGTAGTTAACTCAAATTCTTAATCTTTATAGTTTAGAATATAAACAAAAGTATTGATTCAGGGAAACATTTTTAATAATTAAAGAAAAAATGGTAAAAATGTTAAAATTTATGTTTTTTGCAAATTTGAAACACCATAACTAAAAAGCAACATTTTGCAACAAATTATGATGATTGGAGCAATTCAAATTGACAATTGTGTTATTCTACTTGGTAATTTTAAACATATTTCAAAATTTTGTAGAATATATAAAAATATTGATGTAACAAATGAAAAAAATGAAATTGATCATAATTTTTTTATTTAATTTTTAGACTGAGAATAGTATTTTTATAAAGGGAAATTATACCTGGTACTCCTTAGTTAATACTTCATCCAGATTTTCCTTTTTGTAATTAATAACACGATCACATCCAAGTTCCTAAATAAAATTTAATGAAATGAAAATAGATATTAATAATGCAATATCACTGCATTAGTTTATTTTTCATTAATATTAAACCTCCCAGCAAAAAAATACAATACAAATCATACAAGTCTATGAAGAATATTTTTATCACTTTATTACTGAAACAATTCATATATTTTAGTTCACTTATACACGTGCAATTGATAAATTATTTATAGATGCCTTTCATTCGATTCAGCTTGTAAATAACTTGCATTATTTATGAACTTTAAATTGACAAGAAATTTTCAGATATACCTTATAAAAATGATTGAAATTTCATACATATTATAGCTGAAATATGAAACAAATGAAAAGATTGTTATATCACATTAAGCAATATGACATAAATGTATGGAACACACATTGTAATGTTAACTTGTAGTGACTACTGAAATCTTGAGATATTTCTCATAACAATCATTACAAAGGAATCTACATCAAACAAAGAAGGGAGTCCAACAATGCAGATATGCATGTGTGTGTGTGTGTGCACATGTGTATCTATACATATATCCACACAAAAAGACTATCATGTCAGTCAGAAATACTGCAATTTGTTTCATGTAATTCTATAATTGCTTTACAGAAAATATCTGAACATTCTTTTGTTGGAAAAATCTCTTGAAAGCAATGGCATGAGAAACAATACAAGTAATCAGAAACTGCTCTATTTGTAATCTTAAGTTATAGCTTTTTTAAATAATAACTTGAGATACCTACACATATTTTCCTACATCAATAAATAAACAATAAATTATATAACATAAAAAAGATTGAAGAGCAGATTAAATTATTTTCAAACAATTACTGGAACTTTAATAAAGCTTAAAATAAATCTGGATTTATTACAAACACATTTGATCTGTGTAACTATTATCCACTGTTCAACTGTTTGGTAACTAACCTTCCAGACTTCAATTTAATTTTTCATATGATGCAATGTTTTGCTTTATAAATCAGGATTATGATCTGGTGTGTAATTTTATTCCATTTTTAACTATTCCTAGAGATTCATAGGAATGAGGCAGATATAACCAATGAATTTCTTAGGCACTTCTGCTGCCTTTTGTCAAAAATCATATTTCAATAACAAAATGTTTATACAGTCACAAAAAAAAGGTTATAACTTTTTAACATACAAAAAATCATAAAAAAAAATAATAATCATAAAATCTAAAGCTAACAAAAGTTAAATTGTTAATTAAAAAACTTACAATCTTATCTAAAAAAGAAAAATCAGAATTTTATTGAATATCATAAAATTGTTTTCAATCAATAGTTTTTTTTTTTTTTTTTTCTGCATTGTGTATTTCTCACTACACATACAAATATAAATTATAAGGACAATAAAACAAAAAAAACATCAAATTTTGAGTCAAATGTTGAAAAATAGTTGTGGAAAGAAAATTATAATATTTTTCAAATAAATAAATAAAAACACATCTATCATGAAGAACAGTATCTATCAACAGAACATCTATTATGGTTTTTATAAAACACTAATTTATATTGCAAATTAATCTTATTGTAAAAGTGCGTAAGGTAGTCAACCATTATTTTAGATTTTGCAATATTTTAATATGCACTCCTACATACATAAGAAATATTTTAAATAAAAGTTATCATGTTCAAATGAATCATTAGAAACAATAATTTAAATACAATAGTTTATGAGTACAGTCAAACATTAAATTACAAAAACTGCATAATCACAAAAAAATCTTAAAATTTTTTGTGATTATGCAGGACAAAAAAAAAATTGTTAGTTATATTAATCATTTTAAAATAAATGACTAAATAAATAATTTTCATAATAACATTTTTTTATGTATTTGTAAAATCAAAATTATATATTTTTAATACACACAAATAATCACTTCCTTTGATATTTAATTTTTAAGATTAGGAATATTATCATTTAATCAATGAAAATAAATTTGATTAAACTCATTTTTATTTACACGTTGATAGTGATTTCATTTTTATTCAAAATAATGGTAAATTTTAATAAAACATCTTGAAGTTCATTAGCCTTTTATCCAACAGAAATACAATATTAAAGAATTTGTTATTAATTTATCCTAACTAATATATAATTCTAACACTAGCTTTGAAACTGCTCATTTAGATAATCAATACTACAAAACAGTTACTTTTTTAAAATTAAATTCTAAGATATAACTAATACCTTTAAAACTTTTTCTTTTTCTTCTGTAGAACAAGTTGCAATAACATGACAATCAGCAGCTTTAGCCCATTGAACCTAAATGTATTCAAATTTCAATTAACATTACAAGACTAAAAAACTTTAAATTATAATATTCATGTTAATTGACTTTTCAATATTTTTAGTACATGTTTAGATAATAAAATTGTACAAAATATAATTACCAAAAAATTAAATAGAGAAAAGAATTTTTCCATTTAAACCTAAATATTATCAAAATAGTTTTATTATAGATTCACTTTACGAAAACTCTGAGTTTATAGTAATTATACAATGAAAGCTGACTCAATATATCATGTTTTCAAAATGTAAACTTACACAAAAAGCTTATATAACACTTATAGACAAATCAAACACATGGAAAGTTCTAAATTTCCATCTAATTACAGTATAACTATCACATAGAATATCAGATTCCTACTAAAATTCATGAGAAACTTATCAACTAAGAAATAAATTACCTACACCAGAAATATTCAAGTTAAACTACTAGAATGATAAAAGCAAAATTCACAATAACTCAAAAACTGAAATCTCTACAAGTTGTTCATTTAAAAAACAATATATTTAATAACTTGAATTAAACAATATATAAAAAAAATTAAACATTAAAAAAAGAACCAACTCAAGCTTTATTACAGAAAGGTAAAGATAAAGTTCGTTCACTGACAAAAGATAATAGCGCAATTATCTACACGGATGGTTCCTCTGACATTGACTGTAATAAAGGAGGTGTTGGCATCTATATCATCTACCCCTCAGAAAACATCAAGCTTAAAATACCCACTGGCCAAATTTCCTCAAACTTCACTGGTGAACTAATTGCTTTTAAAGAGGCTCTTGCCCACTGTCTCAATTTTAATCCCTTTGATGACTTGATAGAACAAATTATTATTTTTTCAGACTCTAAATCAGCTCTAGAGGCCATACAAAATGGTGAGTTAGCACTGACGTTTGAAATTAATACCCTTCTTCACTCTCTAAATATACCATGCATTCTCCAGTTGATTCCTGCTCATGTGGGTATTGAGGGGAACGAATGTGCAGATGCCCTCGCAAAAGAAGGACGTGATGAAGAGCAACCTTGTACAGTCACCTGTACAGACATAAATGCTGTTGCCACCATGTAAGTACCGTGCAAGAATTTTTTTTTTCATTTCTAAGTGCTACCAGATAAAGTATATTCATTATCCTACTAATATGCTAAAATAAGTACTGTAGTAAGTAAAATATTTTTATTGTTTTCAATGTCGGGCTACAAGGATTTTCACCTCTCAGCATTAAAAGAGTGACATCTTTCAGTACTAAAAATGGCAATTATATATTGCAAAATAGATATATTAAATTTAGTTTTTATACCACACTATTTTTTCATTGTTAATATGAAGTTAAAATCCTCAAAAAATAATCTTTTTCAAATTTAGTAAGCATATTATTTTTTTCAGTATTTTTCTAGGACTTAGGGAAAAATCAATAATTTTTCTTATGCGGTAACAAAGCAAAACAAAAGAAACTTCAGTTTTCAAGAGCATAGCACACAATTAATTTAGTTCTAAAATAAATGTGTTCCTGCTCTTTTAAGTGGGTACTTAGAAATGATCCAAGTACTGTTGACATCCTAGATCATTAGTATATTTGTCAACTTTTATTAGAATAAATATATCTTATATATTTCAACCAATTGAAAAACTCTTGCAAGAAAGAAAACAAATAAAAATATTGAATAAAAATATTTAAAGGAGTTAAAAATTTCACCTTCTAATCGATACCTAATTGGTAGTATCAATATTGACCAGGAATATATTTCTTTAAAAAAATCATATATATAAATAAAAATGCATAAGTTTGCAGAAAATATTATGTTTTTTTAAAAAAAAAGCAAACAAATTGTATTTATAAGATATGTACATCAATCCTTCTAAAAGTAGTATTTTTTTTATTAAATTTTGTGATTCTTTCGAAATACTATTTATCTGATTTTTTTTATAGTAACCTACAAAAGTAATGAAAACTTAAGCTTTTCATTCATAAATTAAAGACAGCATTAAACATCATATTCAATAAAAACAATAGAACTTGCAAGTTTAAAAAGTGATGAAAAACATTCAGCTTATAACAACAAATAAAATATGACAGCTTATTTTTAACTAAACAAATTAAATTTTGCAATTCCATTATATAAGGTGCTATAAGCATAAGCATGTTAATATTTTAAAAAATAAACATTAGTTAAATAGCTTTTTTTTTGTATGCATATACTTTTAATTTTTTGTTACAATAATGTCCATGATATTTTTCTTTATGTAATATCAATGTTCTTTGACTTCAATAATTCAGTCTTGAGACTGAATTATTGATGATGAGACAAGACTAGTTAAAATAATGTTTAAAGATAGAAACAGCTGTCTAAACACCCTTAAAATAGTGAATGGTAAGTTTTCAGAATCTGGGAGGGAGATCCAAGCTAAATCGTTCAAAGTTCACTTTCCTGATTCTAAACAAATAATTAGAACTAATACCTTTACATTTTCAACATCAAATTGTAGTAGAAATAAATGGAATGTTGCCAAAAAAAATCATAACTTATGATAGAATAAAGTGGGCTATAGTGCCCTTTAAATCATATAAATCACTGGCAATTGATGGTATTATACCTGCACTATATATGGAGGGAGTCCAGTGCAATAACCTAATTCTTTGTAGGACTTCTAGAACATATATAGCCTTTAGCCATAAACCTTTTGCTTGAAGTACAAAAGTCATTTTTATTAATAAAATTGGAAAAAATAGTTACTATGAAGCAAAATCTTTCAGACCTATCAGTTTAACATCTCTTCTTTTAAAGACAATTTAAAAGTTGATAGACAGATACATCAGAGAAGTTTGATTTGTGGACAAACCACTTTCTGACTCTCTATATGCATATCAACCAGGTAAATCCACTGATAGTGCAATCGACAATCTGTCCATCACTTTGGAGAAGATCTTTAAAATTGAGGATCTTGCTTTAGTTTTTTTTATTAGATACTGAACGTGATTTTGACAAAGTACATATAGAAATCATTCTACAATCTCTTGTTAGAAAGAGAATTAATGACACTATCTGTTTTTGGATCAAAAGCCTGCTCAATAACAGATTTGTCAATTCCTCTTTTTAGGAGAAAGCATGATGATCTAAGCCAAAGCTGATTGTCTGCATTTTTTTTTCACCTTTCTTGTGGTATTGCATTGTATATTTATTTCTAGTGGCTAAATTGGCATGCAGATGATTTAGTAATTATCGTCAGATAAATTTGGCAAAACAATTTCTAGCATTATGTCCAATGCCCTCAAATAAGTTGAGACTAGGTGTAATAATGAAGTTCTTTCTGTGAAAAAATTACTATGATTGCCTTCACAAAGAATCTTCATCTACGAAAAAAAATTATGGTTAAGAATTAAATTATTTCAAAGAAGTGAAATTCTTAAGAGTATTTTTTGACATGAAACTAAGTTGAAACAAACATTTTAACTTTTGTATTGAAAGAGCAAAAAAATTTTCTGGCAATGCAGAAATGTATTTGGAAGAACTTAGGGGTTTAAATTCCAAAGTTATTCATTGGGTTTTTACACTATGAACATTTGTCCAATCATTACTTATGGTTCAGTAATATGGTGGTCTAGAATCAGAAATGAAACCGCTAATGTAGATTTAACAAAACTTCAAAAGAATGTTATGTGCATTTATCTCTGGGCATATTAAAACAACTCTTATTTCTACACTTTAACATATGCTTGATATGCATCCACTTTACATGCATATTGAAGAGGAAGCTATAACTGGCATGAAATAGAGTTCAAAAATCAAGTAAGTGGAAGGGGAGATTTTTGTTTTGGGGAAACCTTAATTCTGACATAAATAGTGATTTTTTTGTAAGTATGCCTACTGATTACACGATTGTTAAATAAGCTATTGATAAGCCTTATACAATCAATTTTCTCTTGTGAAAAGACTGGAATGATGTTGTCAAGGAAAACTGTGCTTACTGATACATTGATGGCTCAAAAATGGTTTCCAGCATTGGGCAAGTATTTGTTATCCAGAAGATGGTGAAAGGTTGTCATTCTCTTTGGGAAAACATACAACTGTATTCCAAGCAAAAGTCTTTGCCATTTTCATGAACAGTAGAACATGCTTTGACAGAAATTATTCTCATAAAAGAATAACAATCTGTTCTGACAGTCAAGCTGCATTTCTAGCTTTTTACAGAAGTCTACTAAATCTTTTATTGTAATCTGAGAATGCTATCTTACACTGCACAGATTGGCTAACAACAATAACTCCCTCACCTTAAAGGGTGTGTCTGGGTACTCTGATGTTCCTGGCATAAACTGACATTTCAAACTGGTATAATGCCAGTGATAAAAAACACACACACAAGTAAGGCTATTACTTGTATATTATACTTTAATTAAGATATTATTATATATATATATATATATATAATATTACTTATATTAATATAATAGTAATATTATTATAATTATACTTACTATTACTATAATTAATACATGTCCTAGTAAAAGGGAAAAATAAATATTAAAACTCGGTAGAAGCTGTTTAAGGAGAGCAGTGTACTTCTTATAGAAAACTGCCACATTAAGAGATATCTCACCATAATGTAAGTATTAGATGATCTTACTTCCATAGGTTGTCAAAATATGGAGAAAACTTCATCACATATTCTATGTGAATATGAAACCTTTTCTGCACATAGATTTGAACACATGAGTCAGCATATAATTGGAATTTGGATGCTGCAGGATAATTCCTGATAAATGATTGAATTTTGCTTCAGCCACTGATCTTTTCAAGTAAGATCTTTCTCTTTGGGGTATAGAACAATAGACCTTTGATCACAGTGTTAAGTTCCTCTCAAAACACCCTATAATACTAATATTAAATATAATCTAATTGAATGAGGGTGATTTGGCATATTTCCCAGCACCTAATCCAGAGTTTTACTTAGAGGGCAAATGGATCTCCTGTTAACATGATGGTTGGAATTAAAATTATTTCCTGATAATGATAATACACTAAGCAATCAGGCCATTGCAAATTTTCTTGACTACATGTAATATTTTGTTTTTATTCATTCAAACTAAATACTTTTTGTCTAATTACAAATTTGTTCCCTGCTTTTATTAAAATATGCATTATTATAGTAAAAACATATATTACTTTTTCATTGATAAGCATTTTATACTACAATAGATACATAGTTAAGATAAATTTATAAAAAATAAAACTTTTTGACTGATTTAAATGTAATATGAAAATTCTAATAATACACAGTCCAAAGTACAGAATTTAAAAAACTTAATATTTACAGCAATATGACCAGCTCCACCAGCAGCAGCAGTAATAAGCACTGTTTCTCCAGCTACAATACGAGCAGACTAAAAAAAATGTTAATATATTATATATATATATATATATATATATATATATATATATATATATATATATATATATATATATATATATATATATATATATATATACAGATAATTAATAACTTTCATTCTACAATTCAATTTCACTTTAAAAATTTAAATATCCAAAAAGTTTATTACTGTAAATAAAATTTTAAAAAACAGCCTTTGAAGAAAAATAAATTTCAAGTTCATACAGCAAAAACTTATCTCAAATTTATTTATAGAATATGAGCATGATTACACAAAACATTTTTTGAAATTATAAATTTAACCTCAATGAAACCAATACTATTTATCCAGAAATTTTCCTACATTTAAAGAAAACATGTTTCTCGTTCAAGTTATCTCAGATAAAGCTTTAGCATAATGAAATATTTAAGGGTAAAGCATCTTGCACATAATACTGAAATTTATTTAGTGTTATTTTTAATACATTACTTAAAATGTATTTTGAATATAGCAATGTAAGATATTTCATTTAATTTTACTTGGGTGACAAACCAATACTATGAACTGCATAGGATTGGTTTGTTATCCAAGTTGCTTTCTGTGTGTGTTGCTGATTTTTTTTCACTAAAGTAAATCTTTTATAGCATATTGTAAAGTGAACACATTGGGATGTGAGCATCCAATTCATGTGATTCCATTTACAAAGCACTTCCAACTGTGTCAACATTAGATATGGAACCTTCATAAGTGTGAATGAATCCTAAATTTAGAATAGAGCTGTCGAGTCAGACAAATCAAAACCCATCATTTATTCTACTGATAACTGTCAGTTATACATTAGCCCAAATTAAAAGTTGTTGAACCAATTTTTAACAAATTAAACACTGACTGGTGATTAGAATTATGATTTGAAAAACATTTGGCTGTAGTAGAACAAATCATGTTTGGACTATTTTGATATCAATACCGAGTGATGTAAGCATAATATGCACCTTTGCATGGCTTTTTTGTTCTAAACAGTCAATGCTTCAATATTACAAAACTAAAATTGCATAAGTGATATGAGAAGAAAACATTAAACTTATTCTTTAACATCAAACATTAAATTTATTCCTCTTTTTCTATACATCATTTATTCCCCACAAATTAAAAGAGCAAGAGCATAAAACTCATTTTTCCTATAATAATCTTCTGTAAATTTTATTGAATAATTAACATGCAAATTTCTCAACACCAAGCTTGATATGTTATGTGTATGGTTTACAATTGATAGTCAAGAAAATAAAAATTTATTAATATAAGCCAAACGTTACAAGTACTATAAGAAACTTCAGTGAAGATAAGTCTCCAAAAAGCATAACAAATCAACAGACAGCTTGTTATTGAATCACTGTTAAAATCGCAAATATTTAAATATTACAAAGTAACTACAATATCTCAAATAAAGTAAAAAAAGGTTGTTGTAATCTGAAGAAATTTACTCATGCAAAGTAAACTCATTTCAGTAGTTATAGGATTTTATTAATTATAACAATAAATAAGATTCAGTCAAAAAATAAAGAATATATATACACAAAGATAATGAATGAATATATACACACACACACATATACACACATATACATATATATATATTTACAAAAATAAATGTATGAATACATATACAAATATCTCTGTATATGTATTCAAAGATATTTGTATAATCTTCAAATATACATATATAAAGAAAATAAATTGAAGTTCATTTTTATTAAACAAAAAATTAAATAAAATTATAAATACATTACCAGTATAATAAAAAAAATTATTTAAATGGTGGTTTAAAAAGCAGTAGTTAGATTCATATAAAAAATATATGTACATATGAAATCATAACAGCAAATATTAATTAGTAAATTTTAGCATTTATAATACTTGTCTAATAAGAACACTTAAGTTTACCTTATCCAATGCTATTGTAGCAGTAAGACCACTAACAATTAATACCAAATAATCAGGTTGAATTTCTGGTATAGGAAATACTCCAACTGCAGGTACACACTAAAACATAAAATATTAGATTTTTCATGTGTATTTACATCAGAAGATAATAATGAAATATGCTTTTATGAATAAGAATAAGTATATTGTACATAATGAATGAAAATTTAAAACAAATTACTAATACAAATTTAAAAGAAATAAAAGGACAATTTCATTGCCTTGTGATAAATTTTCTCTTTTTATAAATTAAAATTTCTTTTATTTTCCATTAAAAGCATTGATTAATTTTAAGAAAAAATGAAATTAATTCAGATAAGAACTGTATGGAGTTTTATATTTGTTTTTATTTTTTATAAACAGATTTTTCTATAAATCTTTTAAGAGCAATATTGTTTGATAAAATATTTTATCAAACAACAATATATATATAACAAACAATATTATAACAAAACAATATCTGCTAACTGTATAAATAAGTACAATAAAAATCAAAAACAAAATATTGATTAACAAATTCTGAACATTTTCTCTCAGAATGAATATTGAAAAAAAAATGCTCTAAAATAGAACATAACAGTTCAATTATGTTGAAATCAGGTGACTGTGCAGACCAAGGTAAATGTTTAACTTCTATTTCGTGTTCAGCAAATCATGATTGGACAAGTCCTGCAGTATGGATAGGTGCCTCATACTGGAAAGTTCTATCTCCTGCATGAAACAAAGTTTGCATTGCAGGATGGACCAAGTCAGTTTAAACTTGTCTATACCCCCAGTGATTCTTTATTCTAGTGATTTAAACATGTCCCCAGTGATTCTTCCTTTTACAGTTAGACTGGTTCAGCAGAAAAACAAAGCAGTTGTTTAAATCTTTATAGATCCCCCATCATGAGAAGCAGATGAAAAGAAGCAATTACAATCATGTATTTGTGCATGTATTCAACATGTATTCGTTCTGTAATTGGGAAAAGTAAGAAAAGCTGATTTGTCAGATCATATAATTGTCAGAATTATCAATTAATCAATCACTTTTTCCATTTCTGAATAGACCAGATTTTGTGAATGTGACATAACTGCAAACAGCATTCAGCATCAACATCTGTGATAAGAGGCTTGAAAATAACTGCTTCTTCTTCTTGAGCTTGTCAGATATGTGGCACCTCTGCATTTTTGCATTTTGTACCATGCTCCAAGCCCAATTTTTTTCCTAGTTCCATTGTTTTGGGTCACCTACTTTGTTTATTAAGTCTGATAGGCCCTCAATGGAGTTTAGGTGTAACTCTTTAGGATATGGATTACCTAGAGTAGTGAATCTTGTAAGGACAAGAGCATCACACTCATATAGGATATGATGAGCTGATTCTACCCCTGCGTGGCATTTCCTACAAATTAGTTCCTGTTTAAAAAGTCCCATTGTATGAAGGTGTTTCCTGAAATGATAGTGCCCAGTAATGAAGCCTACAATTGCTTAAGTCTTCAATAAATAACTGCTTTGCCATAAAAGCATTGTTTATAAAGGGTTCTTCAAACTGTAATCATCAAGGTAGGAGAATTTATGTACTAATTAAACTCTGCAGCCATTTTTGCAATAGATGTTTGTTTTTGAAAGATTACAATCTGCTTCAATACTTATCAGTCTCTCTCACTGAGTTTCTTTTATGTGCTATTTTGTTTTGCTGAGTTTATCTTATTGCAATGCATGCATATTGTTGATTTTACACACAGTACCTCTATAAATGCCTAACTTGGAATGTTTTGGTCATTTTTACTTTGACAATTTAGCCTCCTTGAAAATGAGAGAGATTCAACATTTTACCCTTTTGAAAAAAACCAAGATTTCCAGAACTTCAATAAAGCTACCAGATACTAAAAGAATATATTTATATATAAAGTGGTAGCTATTGTTATAATACTTATGAAGCATATTGAGAAGAGTATGATTCACTGCTGTTTCCATTATTTTGATAGCTGCCTGTATTACAGAAAAATAATTCCTTTCATAGTAATGATATATAATAATTTTTTTATTCAAATAAATATTCATAATAAAAACTAAGGGGGAACTATCTTAAGCTCAAGGGAAATTAATTTCAGGACTACAATCAAGGTAGAAAGTTAAAATTCTTATATGCTTACCACATATTCAGCATATGAGTTAAAATGTGAATTCATGTATGCAACACTTTGACCTATTTTAAAATTGTCAACTTCATCACCTATTTCCACGATTTCTCCAACACCCTGTAAAGATTATTTTGATATTAGTAGTCAAAATAAAGAACATGACAATTTATTGATACAGATTTTAAATAATTTACAATTGTTAATATATTAACTTTTATAAATACAGCACTTAAATACTTTATCATAAATTAAAAAAATTTCTTTCACAGAATTTAGTATGCAGCCTGACGATTTCTAAAATTCATGTTTAATGAAAAACTATAAAAACACTTTCTAAACCAAATAACAAGAGTTGATATTAAAAAGTTCAGTGAAGTTAAAAATTAATTATTTTAAATGAAGGAAATTAAATTTTTGTGGGATTTTAGCAAATTAAAAAATTATTTTGAGAAAAAATTAATAATAATGCCAATCATAAATGCATAACATTAAAAAAAAAAAAAAAAAAAAAAAAAAAAGGACATTATTCCTATAAAAATTGACCACAAATGCACCAAATTGTTTTAATTGATCTTAAAAGCTAAAATTATTCACAAATGTATTGCGCAAAATATTTTGAGGATAGTTACTATTCCAAATTTATAAGCAATAATTCTCTGATAATATTTCTTTCTCAGTTGTCTTATTAAGTTTATATACCCAGTTACTCAGTAAAAAAATATTTTGATGATTCTGTTTCTAACTTTTTAAATTGATCCCTTGATTAGCATCAATAACAGCGATTTCCAATAACATGAACGATTATTTGAAAATTGTAAATCCGGGACTAAATGTTAATATTATGGTAACCAAAAAAACATTCTCAGCTATTAAGATTTTAAATATGCTTACAAAATATTATAGTTAAACTAATTTGAAATAATTTTATAAATTGTCTTTAGTTTAATACAACGTCTTTAATGTTGTATGAAATGTTTTCATACTCCCTCACTTTTCTATATTCACACCATATATATATATATATATATATAACCACACCATATATATATATATATATATATATATATATATACACACACACACACACACATACACGTGTGTGTGTGTGTGTGTGTGTGCACGCGTGTGTGCAGAAATTAAATTTTCGAATACTAAAAATGCATTTCAACAACTAGTTGGGAAATAAGTTGTCAAGATTAGTCTTTTTTACTAGGAATATATTCATTCTAAGAGTAATTAAAGTAGATTTCCTTAAAAAAAATAAATGTAATTCTTTTTATAGCCATAAATATTTTTAATATTCTTACCTCAAAACCTACACCAAAAGGAATCTTTGCACTCACAAAATATCTTCCTTTAGTCATATTAACATCAGTAGCATTTATGCCCACATATCTAAAAATTAATATCAATTACTATTGAACCAAAAACAAAAGCATTATTAATTTAAAATACCCAATATTAAACCTTTAATGAAACTAGCTATTAGTGATAAAACAAATTTTAAATAAAAACAATAATTTAACAAGATTCAAGTAATAAAATTAAGATTTTTTACAAGAAAATCAGAAAAATTCTCAATAACACTTTTCAAATTCCACAGTACATTATAACTTCAACACACACAGTATATTAAATGAATGATTGAAAATATTCATCTAATTATAATGTTTATGGTTAATACAGTAATAATCACAGCTAAATACATAAAAGTAGCATTAAAATGACAGACAATATATAAAAGAAATCTTCAAATAAGCAAGTGTTTTTTAGCCTTACTTTATTTCTGTCATTTCAATTAGTAATTAAAGCTACTTATTGATATAAATTCTTTAAATAGATGAAAAACCAACAAAATTTGCCATTATATCCTTATCACAGAATGAAGCCAAACTTATCTGAGGTTTTTCATAGTAGAGGCAAAGAAATACACACCTGCAAATCTTAATTATATTTAACATATAAATGTTTTAAATTTGATATAAGGTAAATTTGTGATTTAAAGCAAAGAAAATTACAATTTTAAGTTTAGAAGTTATAAATCATTAAACATGAAAATTATTTTTTAGAATATATTTTATAAAATGAAACAAACTATCATTTAAATTTCTTTATAATTCAATTTATAAAATACCATTTAAAATTATATTTTTGTTAAAACTGTTTCAACATAACTTTCAAAAATCATTATAATTTTCATTTTAAAAGAAAAGAATTGATATTTTTTTAAATGTACTTAAACCATTTAAAAAATGTTTATAATTTTTAAAGCTTTGATAAAACTTAGCTTTCAATCTGAACTATAATCATTAATAAATATTTAAAATTTATTAATTTTGTAATCCAATACATAAAATTTTACTTCCTAAGAGGCTTACTTGTTTTTGATACACACTTCGCCTTTTTTAGGATGACAAATATCAGCAGTTTCTACAGAGACAGCTTCACGAAAATTCGAAGTTAACTTCTGTACCATTAAACGCTTGCATTTACTTGGTTTTGATGTCATTTTCGATCCTATGTAACGAGAATTTAGAATCAAATACTTTTAGAACTTCTCATATATTTATTAGTAGTAAATTTTTACCTTATAAAATATTTTTAATAAATTTTACATTTTATTTGTTAACTTACAAATGAAGCAAGTTTTAAAGAAAATCTGACAAAAGAAATTGCAGTTTCCTCTAAATTTAAAATGAACCGATATTGTATAACACATATGATTTAAAATGAAAAATATTTGAAATATTAACTTATTTACTTTGAATATTTTGTTTACTAAGCAAGTTTTGTAACTAGAAACAAAATTTTCTCTTTCATACCTTTAATATACACTTTTAGAAATCAATGTAATTAAAGATACGTCAAATCAGTATCACTTCATTTACCTCCTTAAGTGAATACTCCCACTTATTAAGACCTAATATTATTTACTTCGCATTTTCCCGCACTAATTTTATTTCAAGTGCTGCGCTTACACAACATTTAAATATCTATGTTCTTAAAAATAAATGCATTTTTGCATGACACTCCATTCCTAACAAAAATAATAAGTAAGAGTACATCGCTAATTTGGAGCTATGGGAAAAGGTTCAAAATAGTTTAATATAAAATAAATATATTTGCTTATATAATTAGTAAAGCGACAGGAATATTAAAAATAAAATGCAAAATACAGCAATAAGTGCTATTGAGCTATGATAAGAATTTATATAAGATTTCTTATTAATCTATCACAAATTTCCTACAATTTTAATTTTCAACGACTATTCCGGATATTTATATTGAAAAACTAAAAAATGACAATATCTGTACTAAAATACCATTTGCTTGCGTGACAAGTGTTTCTTGGTCTAATGAGAATGTCTCTGTGACAAGTTCGTTGGTAGAGATCCTTCCAAACCATTATAATAAACCTTTCAATAATTCCTTTCCCTATTTTTTTAGTTAGCTCCAAATTGTTACAATTTTTAATAATGTAGTTCTTTACTTGTTTCATTATTAGTTTAATCAGAATTACGGTTTGAGAAAGAAAAGTGTATTTCTCTGAAGAAACTTCTGAAGCTACCTCATCAAAAAATTTTAAAATGTTAATTGAATTTTGCATAATTTTCAATAAAAATCTGTGAAATTAAAATTTTAACGCCTAATAATGCGAGGTAAAATATTATAAAATCTCACTAAAAAAAAAAAAAAGAAAAAAAAAAAAAAGAAATAAAGAAATTAACATTTTATATGTCGAATTCTATTGCGTGGAAATCTCTTGTTTTAACTTATCATTTTTTTTAAAATTCTCTTGTTTTTTATTCAACATGCTTGAATCATTTGTAATTTTTTAAAAAAATATACATAACACTATGCTTTATTTCATCAACTGTATTTTAGAATAGAAAATTTTATGACATTTTGGATAGTCAAATTTAAATTGTGGTAAACGAGGTAAATATTGTATATTTAAAAGGATTGTGGCTAACTTCATATTTTCAGCATTGTCTGTTATAATTGTTGTAATTTCATTGCCTACGTGGAAAGTTTTGATAACAGACTTTATCCAAATTTTAATATTTTGCTAAGAGAGTTTTTGATCAAAACTGAGTACAGGTTTATCGTGACTTACCTACGTATAAAAATAATTGCTCCTGAAAAGTAAAGAATTTTTGACTAAAGAAAGTTGAAGAGTTCATCTGCTATTAACACTTTTTCAAACCGAAATGAAAAGAGTGAGTCAAAAAGAATGAAGAATAGTAAAGGAAAACAAATTGGTGACTGAGCTAGAATTGTTAAGAATTAAAATATAAACAAAATTCGAACTGAACGCGAAGAATGAACCCAACGTAAATAAATTGATCTGGATAGAATGTGAATTCTCAAAGGTCATGACCAGAATCACTGATTGACAGAATTAGAGCAGTAGAGTGTCATGTTTCACTAGTTAGAGTGACCTGTTTCATGAAATTGGAAGAGTGACCTGGCGAATTCCACATAACTTTATTTCTTCCCGAATCTTCGTTCACTCGCTCTCTAAAAGAATCCAGTTCTTAAAAATTAGTTTGCGAATGGATCCTCATTTCTATCAGAAAGCAGTAAGAACTACCCAAATGAAAATCATCATGCGAGAGATTTCAAGAATGCTAAAAGTTTAATAGAATCCAATGTTTATTTTCTAATTTGGGAAATGGGGTGAGAAAGATATCAGTTCATACATCAACCATATTACTTTATAGAAACTCAAAATTATGGAATTTGGATAACGTCTACAATTGGCAGAAATAAGCAAGCAGAAAAGTATAACAGCCTAATTCAAATCTTTTTAATGATTTTTTCTCCTTCTAGTTAATTAAATGGAATGACATATTGTTTCCACAAAAATGTTTCCCAACAATCTAATCAATAAGCAGACTTTTACGTTATTATTTCATGAATTGGTTTCTTTTTAATGCTGTATTTTATGACGTTTTGGTAACAGTTATTCCTTGATAAAAGTAATAAGACTAATTTTAGTTTGTTAATTATTAAAAAAGTCAAATTTTCATTACATGAAAATATTTATTTAGAAAAAATCTTTATAAATCATAATATAAGACACTAATAAACATTTTATAGAGCTGTAGAGATTAAATAAAAATTTGAAGTTTTAGTGCTTAATTAATAAGTAAAATTATGTTGAAATAAAAATACTATACTACATATACACTTCAATATGTGTGTAATTAAATTAATTGGAAAAAACCATTGCATGCTAAAGGACTATTGCCTGTTAGTTAAATTTAAAAAGCAATAGTGCTAAGTCAGTCTTCTACCCTCGCCTTGAGCATCAGTGTATCAGGCCTTGGTCAATAGAAGCTGTCCCCCTTACCCTTTACCTTGAGATTTATGTCTTCTCTAAATATACTGCATCATTCATTGTGCACAATAAATAGGCACGTTCAGGGCTTAGGCAGAAGGTCCTATCCATAAAAATCAGCGACAATTTCCTCACTAGTTTCGTTCCCTTAAAATACTGCAGTACAACGATAATCAATACTCTACACCAGCTACAAGGGTCAAACTAGATCAATTTCTTGATTTGACTGTGATTTATACAGGTGCCTAAATAATTGCGTTACAGGAGACTAAGATGAAAAAAACACTCATTTTTGAAAGTTAAAATCTTTCAGGTCCTTAGAGCAGATCGGTAGCATAACAGTAGTGTGAGCTTGCCTCCACTCCTAAAAGATCTTAATTATAAAAGTAATAATACCCAGCTTACATCATCTAGCCTTGAAATTCAAGGTATTTCTATCCTGTGGAGAGAGGACATTATGCACATTAATAATATCTATCACCTTTCTAATCAAAATTCATTACCAGTTACTTTGACGTTCTCAGAAAGAGGAAATCTAAATGCTAAACATACTTCTTGGTGAAGCTCTGGTTATAAACAGCGGGGCGCTGACTTCTCATTTATTCTGAATGATAAGACCTTCAAAATGCTTTATGATAGCACTGCCACGCATGGCTCATTTAGCTATAATACAAATGAAGTTCTGGATGTTTCTGCAGTCACTCCTGATCTATATTCTTTCTACAACTGGATTCTGGCTAGTGTGGGTTATAATCATTTCCCGCTATTAATCGAAATTAAAATAATCGAAAATAATATGTTTTTCGATTTTCCAAGAAATTATTGAAATTTTAAGAAAATTAGCTGGGAGTGCTGGGGTGTTTTCTCTGAAAAATCCTTTTTTGATTTTACTGTCCCTAATTATTTTACTGTCTCTCTTAAAAAAAAAAAAAAAAAAAAAAAAAAAAAAAAAGTCGTATTAAGTGTAATTAGAGAATCCCTTCCTACGGGAAATTTTAAATATCTTATCTTCTTCTACCTATATCGTTCTCTCTCCTAAAAACATCTTGTTGACAAGAGAACAAAGTTACACCCAAATTTTTATAAATCCAAGGATCTTACTTCAAGGTTAGAACTTAATCAGGTAAATACCGATAACCTATCCAAGAGAAATAGGTGGAGTGATCTCTGCTCTCGCTTGAATGCTAGAACTCCTGGAACAAAGTTCTAGAAGTTTGTGAAAAACTTAAACAGAGATCACCTGCAGAGAGAAGAATGCAAAACTATTTCGGATAAACACGGATGATAGGGCAGCTGCTGACATTTTGGAAGTGCACTATAATGAAGCCAGTCAATTGTTTTTAATAGTGATGATAAGAATAGAAACGTGTTCTAGAAGGATTATTCGTGGTTGCCGTAGTTAAGTGGGTGCTCTGACTATTTTCAGGGAGCCCTTTGCTCTACAAGAACTAGAGATAACTATTTGGATCCAAGATCCTATAAAATCACATGGACTCGATGACATTCATGGCCAGATGTTGCAGTACAAGTTATTTCCCTATTTCATAAAATTTTTTACTTATATATTTCTAAATAATTTCCTTTCATGAGGAATTATTACAGAGTACCAATCTCTAGCTATAATCTAATAAGGTGCCAGGAATATTTTTACTTTATTTAGTTTAAAAGAATGCTTGCTTTAATACCTAACTTTTTCAAATTATTGAGAATTTATTTGATGCTAGTTATAAATTTGTATTAATTATTTTAAAAAATTCATTGGAACATGCTTTCCTTTATCATTTTGTTGACAAAATTAAGAGTAATGATACCTTATACTCTGTTAAAAATTTATGTAACGTATAGTAACTTTTTTGATGACATGAATAGTATTTATTATTAAGAATTGTTAAGGTCTCTGAGGAAAAAAAATGCTTACATTAGTGACAGTGCTCATACAAAATATAAAATATTGTATTTATGACTATTGTATTTTATGAAGATAACTATTTGAAACAATTTCTTATGCTTAAAAATGATTATATTAAAATTTCATATGTATATAGTACTCATGAAATCATTGACTTATAAAAACTAAAATTTGATTAATTGGAAAAAAACTAATTCTAATTTGATGTTAAGATTTATTACACCTTTTATACTCATAAATATTTTTAATTTAATTTATGGAATACGTTAAAGGATTTAAGAAAGAGAAATTGTAAGAAGAATCAATTGATTGTTTAAGCAGCATTAATTTAAATTATTAAGAATTCAAGAATGCATTATTATATTTTTGATGTTTTTCATGAAATAATTTATGTGAAAATATTTTATGATACCACTTTTGAAATTGTATTGATAATTTGTTTAAATTTTAATTAAAAACTTACAGTTTTTAATGCAAAAAATATTTTAGATATATATTCTTTTTAAAATATAATCATATTATATTCAAAAAATGGTGTAATTCAATGATTTTGACCGAACCCAGAACACGAAATATTATTTAAATTTATTCTAATTTTTTTTTATAATGATAGATTTGTTTTAAATTTTCTCTAAAAAATTATCAAAAACATAGAAAAGTCCTGAAATTACATATTTTGAGTTTTAATATAAATAAGTTAAGAAATAGATAATAAATAACATTAAATGTTTTGATAAATAAGTTCTTATAATTTCTGAAAACTGACATTGACCTTTAAACAGCCATAAAGATAACAAGAATTAAACATAATGTAAATATACCAATCTGTTTCACATTAGTACATTGCAGTTCTAATGTGAAACTGAATGGCATTACATTAGTACATTTTCAATAACCACGAACTTCGGGAAAAAACTTAGATTGAAAAGACCCTCTTCAGAGATAATACCTTATTTTCAATTCGCTTGTGATATTTGTTAAATACTGAACATAATCAAAATGATGGTACTCAAAGTACAGAGCTGTGTGATTATTTTGATTATAAGAAAGCTTTCATTCATATCGTAAGTTGAATGTTTGAAGTATAAGGGTAAATGAACTGCATTTATGGACATTGACATTCTTCATTATAGTTAAAGTATTTATAAAAACGTATTATAGTTAAAGCACCATAACAAATTATTATGCATTCTTGATATATAATTGTCGGTAAAAGTTCACTTAAAATTGATTGTCTACTTAGGTTATTCACCTATTGCTTTGAATGGATTAAATATTTTTTTAATCAATTACTAGATATTTTTGCAACTTAATTATTGGTTAAGTGTTTCCATTAACTTTTAAGTTTAAGGTCAACAGTAATTAGAAACTACAAAATTTAGAGCTCTTAGTAGTATTTGGACCATGATCTAATCAAAAACTGGAAACTGCAATGAATCACAATTCAATGAAATGGGTATTACCAGCCAAAGTTTTTAGAGAATTTTCCACTTTCAAGCCTCTTTATTTTTAGAAACTGGCCTCATCAAATTTTAGCTTGTTTTAACAGTCGATTTTCGTTGAAGAGAATTCAAGAAACATTAAATAAAATATCAGATGATTTATTCCTGAAACATCATCTAAAACATCAAATCATTGTTGTATTTGAGCATGAGATGATCGCTGAAATTTTATCGATCTCGTTACAGAGAGTTTGAAAAATGTTACGAATAACATGTTTTGTTGGTCGTGGTTGATTACTATAACTTACTCATGTAGTTGGACTTGCAGTTATTACGTTCTTAGAATAATTAAAATTTCTTCAGTTTTTTTTTTTTTTTTTTTTTTTTTTTTTTTGCTTTTTTCAAGAAATTAACTAATGCACAGTTCGGATGGAGTATGGATATATAGTTAATTTTGTTAATTTACTATATTTTAAATAATATATATTAAAACATATGTAATAAATTAATTAGTACTTAAAATGTATTATTTAAAAATATATTGATAGAAAGAAATTTCCATACCTATATTCTAGAAAAGTTTTTCGATCAAATATATGCCATCAATTCAAAAAGATTGAGAGCCACTGCATCACCTTATAAGTATCAGATTCTTTTAAATTATTTTAACACTTTATTAAATACTTAGATGAATATTAAAAAAAACACGAAGTCTTAGTAAATTGAAATATATTTAAGTATAAAAAATATGTTTTTAGAATAGACACATTTATTTAAGTTTAAATATCAATTCTTTTTTCAAGTTAGTTTTTTGCTTCCATATTTTGTTTTATATTATTGATTTCATTTTAAATATTCATTTTTAAATGTTATCATTAAATAAAACATTTCTATACAAAAAAACTTTAAAATCCTTTAAGTGGAATGAAAAAATATTATAAAAATAAATAACTGGTTAATCGTGTAATATTTTTTTCAGTTAATATTAAATTTCATTTTTAAAATCAAAATATATTATAAAAATAAATAACTGGTTAATCGGGTAATATGTTTTTCAATTAATATTAAATTTCATTTTTAAAATCAAAGAATCAATATATGAAAATAAAACTATTTTAAGGACTAAAAAATAAAAGGTAACCTAGTGTTAGTATCATTGATCTTTTTTTATTAGAAATATATTTTGCATAGTATAATATTTTTAGGACTTATCAAAAGTTTTGAACTTGAAATAATTGTATAATTCATAGAGCTTTTTATCAATTTTAAATATAAAAAATGATGAAATAAAAACTAACAAAGATTAATTGTACCAGGACAATATTAAGTGAATTTTGTTTTTATAAGAATAATGAAAAGCAATGGGCTGTTAAATTAATAAAATATGCAGCTATTTATATATTTATTTTTACATTAATATCCAAATTATCTAAATAGAAGAAAAAGGGAAAATAAATTATAAATAGCTTATTTTGATATTTTTGGGCAGTCAGGTTATATATTTATAGACAGGTTGATACATTCACATTCAAGAATTACGAATAAATTTGTATACCATTTACAATTTCAACATGGAAACAAAATGTCACATTGCTAGAACTCTATTTTGTCACTAAAAGGCATAAATCTGAGCATTTGTTGGCAGAATATCTGTCCTATGAAATTCTGAGTATTCATTACATGAAAATTCCAGTTATTAATATAGTTATTTCAATAATAGATTAATACTTTGAAATTAGAGTGAATTTTAAATTTCATAATTTCATTTTTTTTATTTTTACTTAATAAATTTTGAGCTTTTACATCTTTTAGTTATATTTCTGGGAAGATTTGACAGACTGATTCATTATACTTTAATGACTACTGTTACAATAAATAAAGTTATTAGATTTATGACGTTTGTGTTGATTCTTATAATATACAAATTTAAGTGAGAAAGTGTAATAACATTTAGTAAATACATCCCAATAGATTAAAAAAAAAAATACTGAATTTTATGAACTTTTTTACACTAAAGCTTAAATTTTCTTTAAAAAAATCTTAAAAAGTTACTTGTTTTTAATCCGAATTTGTGTGTGGTTCTTTTTTTCTCGTTTCTTTAGTCACATTATATGACCTCAATATTTCCCGAAAACAATTAGTAAACCAAAAACATTTACTAGTGTTTTACCAATAATACTTATAAAAAACAAAGATAATTAGTTCTTAATTCAAAGAAAAGGATGCATTCTTATCCTTACTCGATCTTTCACGGAATATTTTAAGTTTTTAAACTACGCTCTCGTAACATTTAGCTTATTATAAGGACATTCAATATAATTTAAAGAATCCCTAGACACTCAGTCGTTATTTCAATAAGCTGTTGAGATTAATCTTTGATTTTTAAAAGTATTTTATATGATAATAGTTTAGAAACAGAAAATCTCTGTAAAAACGATTCGGAAAAGGATTTATCGAGAACAATATGAAACATGTGCCACCATATTGTCCTTACTACTTACTCTAATATAGTTAATAAAGCAGTTAATTATCAGATTCTAAACTTGTAGCAATATGAAGAAAATATTAAAATAAATAAATAAATAGGATAAGATGTGTGTTTGATTTCCTTTAGCGAAAATATTATATCCTAGTAAAACAGACATAATTTTAATATTTATTATGCAGCTTTTAATGAACGATCAGGAAAAGTGTAAAATCATTTTCATTTTTCTTACATTTTTCCTATAAAAGGAAAAGATTTTCCTGTAAAATGTAAAAGAGTTTCTGAAATATTAGCATTTTTTCCTTAACACTAATTATATGTGATTTTTATCCGTACAATTAATTTGGAAGGTATATAATTATTTTAATTTTTATATTTTACTGACTTACTTCAATAATTTAGATTATTTTAGTCATTTTTAATACAATAGTAATATATAGATCAAAATATATGAAGAGAAGAAAATTTGTGTAAAATAGAATGCAGAATCTGTAGATTCTTAGAATGTAGAAACGTCAAACTCATATGAAAAATGAACGTCAAACTCAAACTCACATCAAAAAAAATAAACGGTTGGAAAATGTAAATGAGCATTCGAGTACATTCAGAAATCATTGTAAGGTCGGAGTTTCCTCGAAATATCGTGATATATTTTCGATTTTTTTTTTATTGATAGTGTAGATTATCGTTCCTTGATATTGCCACTTGCACTGGTCGAGATTTAATCAGTGTGATACAGATATGGAATTGATAGGTTGTCGAGGGACATGGTGAATAGCATGGAGGATCTAAATAATTATTGAAGTTAGTCACTATAATTAATGCTCAAATGTAGATATATTAAGCTGTCCACAATGAAATGTCTAAACTTCGTCCCACTGTACGAGCGGATACTGGATATGATGCAAACAAGTTTTAACTAGTGGCCCGTGTTATGGTTGTACGGTTTTGTATAATTGACAGCTTAACAATTAAAATATTTTGTAAGGCTTTTTTAAGTATTTTCTTTTCACTTTCGTACAGTGGAACGAAGTTTAGACATTTCATTGTGGACAGCTTAACAATTAAAATATTTTGTAAGGCTTTCTTAAGTATTTTCTTTTTTACGTTCATTTCCCTTTCGAGAAAACATTTCGTTGATAATGGGCCATATTCCCCGTAGCAAGGGAGGAAACCTGGAAACTCACAAACCCCAACTTGACAGTTGAAATCAAAAGCACAACTTCCAACTTTTAAAGTTCAACAGTGGGGGGGGGGATTGAACTTGGGCCTTCCTCTTCGAAGAGCGCTTCTTTTTTCTAGACCACTGTGAGCCAATTAATGGACAGTTTAACCGCTGAAGACCATTCTAAGATATTTTAATATCCACCACGTAAATTGCCTTACAAGAGGATTTTCATTGAAAGTGAGCAATGTTTACGTGTCTTATGGAGAAAAACTGGGAAATCCCTTAGCATTCTGCATGCACAGATGTATAATATATGCAGAAGATAAAAGCGCGATATCTATAGATATCGCGCTTTGGGATATATATCAATGGGATATATATATCCCATTGCTTAACAGTGTTTGAGATGGAACACGGGACTTAATGTTCCGAAAAACACTTTCCAAACACTAGACCACAGTGAGTACAAGTATGACGACGTTTAAAGCTGCTCAGATTGTCACTATGGCGACATTACTTCGGCTACCCTTGACAATACAGCATAGACACTAGGTCAAACTAGTGTCCCCACGACAAAGCTGAATATAGGAATAGCACAATGTCATGTTTTCAGCCGAGTCGCATTTTTACATGCAATATCGCGATGACTGTATACATGTATAGAGGCTCTGAGAAGAACGCTCATCCCTTAGTTGCGTCCTTTCAGATAATTCAGTATCACCATATTAGATTAGCCGAATACGGGGTGTGGATGTTTAGGTACATGATAAGCATATCTATAGTTTATATCAACAGTAAGTCTATTAATCACAGGTCGATATTTTTCTGGTATTTTAAGACTAATGATATTGTCCTATTTTCAAGGACTGTGCAACTTTTAAAAGTCTTTAAAAGTGAAACTTTTAAAAAAAAGTTTAACTTGATTGTTGTTTCACCCTGTACAATTATCAGGCCTCTCATTAATTGAGAAGATGTGGTCATAATTTGGTGAAAATAAATCCACCAAATTTTTTATATATTGCGTTGATGTAATATAATAGACTCGAAACAACATAGAAAGAATTGCTCGTTTTTATTATTGAAACCCAATGCCCAGGTAAGAGTCGTTTTAATTGCCCAGGTGAGAACTGACTTTATGAATTTGACACTCCTGAAAACGCTGAAATCTGGAAAATTCAATTATTTTGTTGCCAAACCACGTTGTGTATCGACCATATTTTTTTATCTGATTTCCTTCATAGTTTTCAATTTAATAGCATAAAGTGTATTAAACTATAAATTACATTATTAAAAAAATAAGAAAAAAGTAGGATTATTGAATATTCAGAAATATTATTATTTATTATAAATATTAAATAATATTTTTATAAAATAATTTAAAAAAATATCCTTTCATTTAAATTATATTTCGAAAACAGTGATATATTTCCTTTGAAAAAGTTGATAATCTGAGAACTCTGACTGAAATAGGTAAGAAATAAAGAGTGTTAAAATAGTTAAACACACACAAAAAAGAAATGGAAACATTTATAGAAAGCAATTACGTATATTTTATTTACCGTTAATTTATGAGATAGTAATTATTGTTAACAATTTAATTAATAGATATTTATTTCCCACAGACAAATTGAATACTTAGATTGATGATTCATATATTAATGTATTAACTAGCAAGTTAGAGATTCACAGCAACCCGTTCCCACTGCACTTTTTAAATAAATTTAAAATAAAATTTATTTTTAAACTTTTGTAGTTGAGTACACATTTTAAACATTTACAAAATGATGGTAATTAAGATTTTGATGGTTCAAACGAGGAATACGAAACCAAAGAAGGACGCTGAAAAATGTATTTCTTCTCAAACCTAACACAACTTGATATTTTATCAATACTTTACAAATAATCCTGTTTAATCGTTTTCTCAAATTGTGCTTCTCTTATATTTATTTTAATCTGTTTCAGATATTTCAACAAACATTAACAGTAATGAATAGCAGAAAACAAGACGGTTCTTAATCAGTTGAAACTTATTTAAATGAGTTTACCAAACTGATTTAAGATATAAATCAGTTACGACTTGTTCAAATGGCAAGTTGCCATCGCCAAAAAGTTTGATTGAGATTAAAACACATTTAAAAATACAGTGTGAATGGGACACACACATTAGAAGTTATAAAATATTATTCATCTTCCTATTTTAAACTTTAAAAAAAAAAAAAAAAAAAAAAAAAAAAAAAAACGAATTTTATGGCACACAGAAATAGCAGTGTTAAGTCAAGTTAACCTAAAACTAGAAGATCCCAGATTCAATTCTAATTATTGTAGAACAACGAAAATTGTTTTCATGAGTTTATGGGTTTCTTTAAGGTATTTTATACGGTAATTAGGGCTGCGATACGGAACATTATCTATAGAAAAAAACTTCCGAAAAGCAAAATGCTATAGATATATAAAAAGCTTATAATAATTTACGTCGGTTAAACTACTCACTAAGTTAAATGAAAGGAATAGAATTAAGTAATTTATTAAATGATACTGATAATTTTGATTTTATTATTTATATATATATAACTTCATAATTAATTTATTTTCCTATAAGATTTTCAAAGCAAATGCTGTTTGATTCTTTTCTACTAAATGTTTTAGTTAACAACTTTTTAACAGTATATTTTATGCTAAGAAATTATGGCGTATTTTTGAAAAATATTTATAATTAAATGGAAACGTATGTTAGGTATTATAATTAACAGTATATTTACATACTCTCTTGATTGGTTACTTTGCTTTTCCTTTATTTCTTATTGACAAATCCATTTTTTTAATTGTATTAATATTTGTATTAGAGTTGCTTAAAATTTATCTTTGTAATAATTATTATTAAATTACTTGTGGTTAGAAAGAAACTGATAATTGATGCAATTTAAATACTTTTATGAAACTAAATTAATAATACTCATTTCTACTTCGTGAAAATAATGGATTATTTATGAGAAGTAGAAACATCATAAAATTTTGTAATTGTGAAGTGGTTAGTGAAATGTTTTTATTTGAATTAGTGAATTTATTTTCATATTTAAATTAAACACGGCTTGAAAATTACTGTGAATGTTTTTACACCAATGCAAAACCATGTGGTTAATATTGTTAAATGTATTGTAATATTCTAATGTTTAAGCATCTTAATTCTTTAATGAGCTTAATTTGCAGATCTCTTATAATTCTTCCTCAGTGTAAAACATGAATTTTGAATCTTATTATAAAAAGTGAATATTTTAAAAAGAAAAATAAATTTTATTTACTTTAAATAATGAATTCTATGTATTTTTATGCCAACCCAGATACTTTTGTCCTCTTGTTTTACATAAAAAATGAAAGTATGATCTAGTCATTCGTTTTTAATCCATTGTGTTTTGTAGGATAAATAATAAAAATATTCTTAGTATATTACATTTACATGCATGTCCATAAATTAAGGATCATCCAGAAACACAAGGAAATTGAACGTGAAAGAAAAACTGCTACCTTTAGAAATATCACACATGCTCAAGCATTATATGCAACTTACAGGAATGCACCTGATGATGCCGAGCGTACGCCACAATTACGAGAATGTAAGAGAGGGTATCTAAGGACATGTGGCAAAGAAGGTATCGTGCGGTAGTGCCACCACCACAGAAAACGGATGTGGAACATGCTTTACGTGGAAAAATTATCGACTGCCTGGAATGCGGGCGTACGCAGATGGCAGTAGTCAAGCAACTCGGAGTCGTCCAGTGTCTAGGCTGTGGTAACGATTCTAAAATGATGGAAATGTCGGTAGATGTTACAGTACTGGTCGCCTTCAAGTGACTACGCCGAATGACGACCGGTATTTATCAGTAACCACCTAAAGAAACAGACGGAGCACCGTAGCAGACATGTCGCGTGAATTATCGTCAGCCATGGTTATGATCGTTTAAAGGCAAACCACGTAAACACGTTTGAGACTGCATGGTCTACATGCCCACTGGTCAGTCAGGTTTTGTGCACAGTAACTCTCTGCCGTCAGCGTTTAGACTATAGTATAAAACATACAATATGGGCATCGTCACTGTGGGCTTGTGTTAAGTTTACCGTTGAGTCGAAGTTTAGCTTGTTGTCCGATTCACATCAGACGTTCATATGAAGAACGCAAGTACCCTGAACTGCTACGACAACATCATTGAAAGCCAACGTTACGGTGGTGCAGAAGTGCTTGTTAGGAGAGGCATTATATTGGGATCCAGAACAGATCTGCTTATTTAAATCGAAAACATAAAAGATCAAATTTATCAGGACATTCTGAACAACATGTCAATTTGATGAGAGTGCAGTGGGAGCTGAATTTGTGTTTATGGATGGCAATACCGTAATTGGTGACTGCTTTCAATCGAAGGATATCATGTGTATGGAAAGACCAACATTCTCAGCGAACTTGAATCCGATAGGCGAGCTTGGCCGACGAATCTCAGCCTGTCAACCTCTACCCATCTGCACCGGACCTTCGGAGAGTATTGCTTCCTGAGTGGAGTTCTCTGCCCCAAGTGCAGCTCCATAATATGATTCACAGTATACCTTGACGTTGCATGAACTACATTTCTTCGTATTAGAGACATACGATGTATTAATCATCATATCAATAACGTACTGTTTCGTACAGTTCACTTGTTGTTCGTGCGATATGTGGTGTAAGTGCTCCAGGGAGCTTTACTCGTGGTTTGTATGGTTGGTATTATACATAAATCATATGAGAAAGAACAAAACATCTTTTTGTTCTTTCTCATTTCTTGAATATGCGGGTTTTATGAAAAAAATCACATTTGTATTGTTTCTGAATTTTTAAATGCTGGTATATTATCCCTAATTTATAGACATTTGTGTAATTGATAAACGAAAAATGGATTATCAAAATAAAGTGAAACAAGCATACAAGTGTCGAATATGTTGGTACTCTTTCATAACTCTAAATTCTGTATGAATTAGCTATAGCTACGGCATATTTTTTCTTTACCAAAATCTTACTTAATTTTAAATATCATTTCCTTAGTTTACATCATCACAGTTATTTACGGATTTTTAAACAATCTAATTTAAGAAAATCTTAACACAGTTAACATCGAAGCATTATAATAAGGATTTGTTTAGTAAAAAATTATATTTGAATGCGAATGAAGTTCCATGAATATGTAAAATCGAACTTTGCTTTTGAAATATATTGAATAAAATAGTACTTATATACAATCAATATCTTACATTGAAAACTATTTTGATATTGATCATTTAAGTCAGTTTGAAATATAATCTTTTAGTATAGAAAAATTCAATGATTGTATAGTTTATAAATTAAGTCATTGATTGATCACTATCATTTATTGTTAGTCTAAGTTTTTAATTTTAATAATTAAATAAATAGTTTTTATTCATTTGTGATTGATAAATTGTATCACAATGAGATTTAAAACTAACAATCTTCATTTGCTAATAACACTTAAAATTTATCAGTCGAAAAAAAAAATTCTAATTCAGTACCTTATTTTTCTTTGCTATTTTAAATGATATCAGCTTCAAAATCAAGTATATTTTAACATACTTTCACTTTCTTTACGCAACTAAAAATTAGCTCAAGTGACTATGCATAAAAATTTGGAAGAAAATGATTTAAATTCCCCAGAAAAATAATTCTCTTGAAATATGACAGTGTAACGTATTTTAAGTTACTTCAAAATAAAATTATTTGATTCTCTCTAAAAAATATTCTTTATGCATCCGAACTACAGTTGCTGCTTTCCTTACATAAGGAAAACTCAGTGTCCTTAAAAATAAAATTTACTTATTTCCATCTGTCCTTTCACTAATTTCTTTCTTTGGGAAAAACATTTCCAGGTATGACAAAATATTTCTGCATATATTAAATGTCTTAGAGGATTAGGATATTTGCGATCAAACATATGATGTTTGATGAATACAGTATATTAATTATTTAAAACATTTTACGCATTATTTTATCTGAATATAGATATTATAAATGAACATTAAACGTCAATATTAAATCTAGAATTTTATGTAAAAATAAAATTTTAATTTAAAAATTAATAAATATAATATAAAATTTATTTTGATATAATCCTTTAATTACATAAAAATCACAGAAAGCAATAAAAAATTGCAATTGATAAATAGATGAATTTATTGACTAGGAACTGAAAAAAAAGATTTTATAGTAAGAGCTGTATGATTACAAATAGTAGAAAATGCCTAAATGCTTTTGGTTTGTATTAAAAGACATACATTTTTCATTATTTGATTAGACATAGCAAAATATGCTAAAGCATTATTTTAATCAATTCTATGAAATGTGTTGTAAATTCATACTCTTAAATAATAAAACAATTTTATCGATGAATAAATGTATATTACAAAACGGAAATTTTATAAATTAAATATAAAATTATAATAAATTTCCAAATTTTCTGAAATTTAACTAATATGAAAAGTTTATTATCAACAAAATGGATTGAATCGAAACAATTTAGTTTGCAATAATTAAAAGAGCAATAATTTATATTTGAAGAATCATGAGAGAAATGAAAATTCAATTATATATATATTATTTGAGAAAAAGCTTATAAATAGTATTAAATAACAAATGAAATCTAAGAACCATTAAAATATTTAGAATTTACTTTTAATATGCAAAGCTCTTGCTCATTGAGTATTAGGTAATTAATCAAATTAGATTCACAGAAAATTTGTTACAACAATTTTGTTTTGAAAATATTTCTAAATGGAATAACTGTTTAAAATGGGAATATATATTCGATTAAAAATGGCCTTAATAAAGATATTTATTCTGTAAATAATATTAAAAACTTAAAATTTGATTCTTCTTATATCATATCAATATATTGTTTCTACAGCTTATTTGAGAGAATTTTATAAAATTTTTCAATCTTACTTATAGCACAATAATACGAGATTAAAAGCCCTTAAGGACAATATAAGAACAGAAAGGAATTTATTAATAAAACATTTACCTTACCAAGCCTACTGTGGAATCACGATGTGCTAAGCTTTTGAACTGCAGGTGATTACGCCTCCTCCTTTCGTGTTTCTAGTGCGCATATCACATGGCGCACTTTATTAATCTGATAACATTTTTTACCTCATCACTTCGGAAAAAAAAAAAAAATAATAATCCATTTGTTGCCCATCTATATTGTCAAAAGCTATCAATGTTATCTGAACTTAAGGCAGTTCTCAACGCGAATTTTTATTTGAAGTTAATGGATCACACACAAATAATTTATATAATAAATTAAATCTTAATACATATACTTGAATATTATCACAAAACTGTTTTTATTACTTTTATCGCATTCATGTACAACACAGATATTATTTTCATACTTTATTACCAATGAAGAAAGAAGTAATGCAAAACGTTTATTAAAAGCAATTGTCGTAATTGATTCTCTTTATCATATTATAAGACAATTATTTCTATTCACAAATCAAATTTTATGCTCTTACGTAATATATTTTTACACTTCTTAGACATTTGAAATTTAATAATATATTTTCCCCAATAGAATGTTGAGAGTAATTGTTAGATCTTTATATATTCTTTCAAAATATAATTATAACAAAATAATAAAATACTTTTGTCATAATTTGTTATAATCTTGCTTATCAGTTATTATTGTATATATGCGTGATATAATTTACGATGGCGCTGTGTGTCTCAGAACTCTTGAAGGTATTGTGTGTGCTTATTGGTTATGTTAGTATTAAAACAGTAGTAATAGAAGTTCAATATGTTAATGACATTTTTTCAATAAATTTGTAATGTTAAATAAAAATGTGTTTTCAAAACAAATTCCTTTGATTTTTTTTTTTTTAATGTGAAATTCAGGTTCTATTTTAAAAATACTTTTATATGTTACATTATAATGTTGATGAATATAATCTTGTTCTACTAACTTATAACAGTATCAAAAATGAATAATTGTACACATTATGCTGCCTACTAAATTAGGTGTTGCCTCAAATTTCATAACGAATGCATTTGTTATTACCTTAATAGAATATCAAAACACTTAAAGGAAACCGACAAACATATTTCAACTCTTTAAATTTGATTATGTATAAAAGTTACATAAAAATACTTGTAATAAACATTGTCAAGTAATTAAACTTGCGTTATCTGCGTATATATGCACAAATATGAATTGAGATTTAAAAATTATTCTGAGAAATACATGAATATTTTTATCTGATGTAATAACTATTTGAATATATATTATATAAATCCAACTTTATGAGTTATTAATGATATAAAAATGAGCAATTTTATATAGATTGCACTTTTGTTTTAGTTATTTAAAGTAAATATTTGTATGCATAAGATTTGCTAAAATACAAAAAATTCTTTGAAGCACCGCGAAATATTTCACTTTTTCTTCTGAATAAACACAATCAATCGGAAATATGCCATATACTATCTCGGAGATAAAATGTATCATTATTTGACAAGTTCAAATAATAAATAAATTTAATATTAAAATACGAAGGTAAAATTCATTCCAGCAATCCTATATTTATTAGTCTTCACCTGTTACGATAAAAAAAAAATTCTGATATAAAAAAATGAATGCATGTTAAAATAATTTCGCCTAAATTTAAAAAAAATGTAACATTTAATTGCACTTTTAAGAAAATGTGTAAATTGATGTGGAAGAATTAATATTGACTGAATATATCTATTTTATAAATTCATCAAACAAAGATACGTGAAAACAGAAAATAAAAGAATATTTTGACTACTAATGCAAAGATGAAACAATTGAAGATGATCCTTAAACTTTGATTTTTTTCTCTGTTCTGGTTCAAATAATGGCATCTGTAAAAAAAAAAAAAAACTTAACATAATTATATTTTATTTACTTACATCAAATTACAACTACCTGTTACAGAACATGTAGTTGTAATTCGAAGAAAATTCCACTTATGCTACAATAATAGCTTCAACTTAGAGTATATTGGTGATGATATTACCTAATTTTTTGATTAATGGTCATATGATCTGAACCATATTTGATATGGAGAATTCTTCGCTTCAAGTATCCACACTGTACAAGAAGAGAGACAGTAACGTAATAAATTTGTACAGGTCTAATTAATACAGAGTAGTTCGAGTTTGCAGGATCAAACTTACTACTTTTTAGATATAACAGACATTTTTGCAGCTTAGCAATTGAAGGTCAAGGAAAGATTCAATTTTGATCAATGAATAATTTTCTGAATGTCTTTGAAAGATGGAAAAGCTTAAAAATTGCTAAGAAAGAACAATTATATTCTAAAATAAGAAAACTTAATAAAAATTTAAATAAAAGTAGTACATTATTTCTAAACGCATTAAATATTATAAAATTTTATAAAATTCTTATGTCTACAGAAGAAATTTTAGTTATATTACAAAAATAGATCATTTTAAACACAGGAATGATATTATATTCTTTATATTGATAATGTTTGTGGGTAAGCAAAAATAAATATTATTTAAAATTCATTATTGGATAAAATCATTTGTGCAATCCCTTTACACATAGCACATCCATCATTAGTTGCGGGTTCAGTGAATTTATCCTACCTTTTTAACTAGACTCTTTTCAATTTTATTCAACTATTTATAAAAATCAATAAGAAAGTTGTTGGAATATTGGACAGAATTAAGAATTTTTAACTGATTTGTGACAGAATAACATTTCTAAAATCAAATCATAATTATTGGTGTTCTAATTTGGACATTAGTTCAAAAAATTCAAATAATTAATACATCTATGAAAAAAAAACACAATCTCATTAATGATATTTCCAATCAAAATTCTTCAGTACAACACAGAATAAATAGCCTACTAGCTAAAAACTGCTATAAGTCATTTAAATATTTAACGTATATTGTCTTTCAGGAAGATTTTTCAGAGATTTTTTGTCGTATTCACTAAAAAGTCCCAAATATTTATCCTGACAGTTGTGTGTGCATAAAAAGTGCAGAAAGCCTAGCTTTATATCCCTATAGATCGAAAGTGGTTAAGATCGAATCCATGACCTTTCATTTCGAAGGATCCAAGCTTACCTCTAAGTATTATTTCACATAAAAGATATTGCGACCACGATATATTTTATATGCTCAGCTGCCATTACAAGACTGATCTTCAATTGAGTAGGGAAGGGATTCGAACACATTACCATCCGATAACGATGCCTTTACCAACCAGATCACAGAATCCTACATACATCGCTATAACATATAGAATTCTACTCCAGTACGATAATGGTGAGCTGGAAGCTTATAGGCTTTCGCTCTTGTCTTCGGTTCAGAAGCTCATGGGTTTATATCCCACCCCTGGAATGAATGTTTATAAACGGAATATCTTTTAAACTATAGATCTAAATGTATGGTTTAAAAGGCATTTCCTCCTTTAAATTATATTTTCGAGTTAAAAAAAATGAACATTTAAAGGAAAAAAAAAAACCAAGTATAATGTTATATTTTTCCAAGTCTAAAAACTTATTTTTGAATTCGTCACTTATTAATCTTTAGTTTATAAATGCTGCAAAAAATTAATTAACTGGTTTTAGAAAATGTATCACAGATCATGTGTTTCTAGTCTCCAAAATAGTAAGGGAAAGTAATTTTTTTTTAATTTTATGGTTTTATCTCCCATTCACAAATATTCTAAGGCATTTATTACATAAAAAGTTACATTCAGATAGACTTAAGAGCATTAATAAAGTTTTAAATAAAATAAAGGATAAATATACCATAAAAATTCTCAAAGTTTACAACTCGCTCAAAATATAAACCTCAGATAAATAGTTCATTTTAAATGTAGATTAAACCCAAGAAATTAATGAGAAACTAGGAACACACTTTTTTTTTTCTATTTCAGTAGAAAAAAGTTTTTAGTTTCAAAACAATTCTTTCATTTTCTGACTGTAAACATATTACTATTCATAGTGTAACAATTATTTTTAAATCATAAGTAAATTTATAATTTAATAGCATAACTTAATATAGATAAACATTTATACGCAGAAAATTTACATCTCTTACAGAAAATAAATTTTCATTTCGTAATAAGAAATTCTTATATCGTGACAATTTCGTAACTAGACATTTCATAGGATTATAAGTTTTTTATTTATTTTTTTTCTTTCTTTATTTTTTTTTTATTTTTAGTTCAAACGTATTCCTGAACAATAAACATTGTTTATCAAGTTACATTTTTCGAATGTCAGTTTAAGAACAAATTTTTAGCTTTCATTTCATAATTTGCTATTCTTTACGGATTTAGGACTCAGCTCTGCAAATTAATGCAATTTTAAGCACGAGTTAAACTAATGAAACTTATAATGCGCAATATTTTCACCTGAATATTTTGTTGATCAACCAATCACAAAACGTATTTTATATTTCTTAGTTACATCAGCTAGATTTCATGATTTTATAATCAATAAAAATACTATTCTTTTGTTTCTTCCTGATAGAAAAGGAACTAATGGCAATTCCGAAATGGTTGCAAACTGAAATAATTAAAATAATATTTTAAATCTGAAGAAATATATGACTTTGTACTAAATTTTTATTTTTAAATACTAAGATTTAAGGAACTAAAAATTGTGAAAATGAGAACAATCATTTACTCTAAAATAAGCTCCTTTAGAATTTAAAAGAATACTCATATCTCCGTAAGTATTCTTGATTGCTATATAAAATAAAATTTGTATTACATATATTAATCATTTTTTTATCATAACGCATTGTATCTTATAATCGATTTAATGATTGAAACTGTCTAGAAACCATTCTTCTTTTGGCTAAGTTTATTGGGTATTGGACACTTACTTTAGAATTACAATTGTAAAGTAAGTATCTAACACCCGATTTATATCAAATGCCCTAAATACAGTTTTCTCATTTCATTTTGTTTGGGTCGACTAGCCTACTTACAAAGCATGGTAATCCCTCATTTGGAGCTGAGTTGTAATTCAATAGAATACTTAAAGTAAATCATTCGAAGGAGGATTAGACAGACCATCGCACTCAAGATATTTGCCATTTTATTGATCTTATAGTATTTCCTCGTTATGAGATCTTGTTGAAAGAATCCTATTGTATGAAGGTGTTTCCTGAAGTGATTAAACCTTTTGATGAAGGCTACAGTTGTTTGTATCTTCAATTAAACTTTACAGAGGAGATAATCCGGATGATTTAATGATC
The DNA here is from genome assembly GCA_026290005.1 of Latrodectus geometricus. Classification (NCBI taxonomy): domain Eukaryota; kingdom Metazoa; phylum Arthropoda; class Arachnida; order Araneae; family Theridiidae; genus Latrodectus; species Latrodectus geometricus. Next base: position 336,358 of record JAPDSC010065941.1, on the reverse strand, counting down.
TTGCTTTTTCCGTGATTTTAAGCAGAAGTATTAAGCAAAGCTTTACTGTCTATTATTTTTCCCATTTAAGGAAAACTTCAGATTTATACCAAATAAATATTTCGCACTTGTTTCATTCAAAGATTATTTTTCTGTTTTGAAAATTCATCTGTTCTTTCACTTTCAAATTGTTTGGGGCCTGGCACCCACATTATAATTACCTGATTCACAAGCATCAGTCCTCTTAAACGATTTCTACGGTCCTGAACAATGTTAGATTTAATTTAAAATGAATTATGAGCTCTTAAAGCTGCTTGATTGTCACTAAAAAATGAAACTTCGCTTACTAAAGTAGTCTTTTATTAGATTTAGCTGTTGACAGTTAGTGATAGATTTTTTGCTTGGAATACTGTGCCATGCTATCATAATAATTCTAAATAATATACACATGCTTTTAAACCTAAGAAGGTGGCTTTCTTTAACCTATTTATTTATATTATCAGATAATTGATATTAAAACAGAGTTTGTTCATTTCTTTGTTCCCCAATAGAAAAAACTATATTTACTGGAATATGAAACATCATTGTCTTTCCCAGGATGTCTAGATATCAGGATCACTAATTTATAAAATAATACCGATGTCCTTCAAAAATAGGATTGCCATATACCATTGATTTTACATTATTCTATATAGTCTTTATGAAAGCACTGTAAATAACGATATCCAACGAAATCAAATCTATTATACCTAATGCTTTGATGGGTTTTGAGGTCACCTGTGATACATGGATAGGGCAATCTATAAAAACTCGCTAGCCTTTCTTCCAGTTCTCTATACCACTTTACATCATCTTATCACAAAGAAGTGATAGTTGTGCATGTTCAAAATATGATTTTCGGTTATAAACCCCAATTTTTACCGAGCATACTTTTAAAGTTTGATGAAATTTTTTCCAAACATATTTTTGAATTAAGAACCAAATTTCCCCTTATTTATTTTGTAGTCAACATGCTTGTTCCAGATGAACTTTTGGAAAGCAAGCATCAATTGTTCAACTTGTTTATTACAAAATAAATCAAATAAAAATTGCATAATGTATATTTTGCTTGATTTATTAAATAATAATGCAATACATTAAAGATTGCAAATTTTGCTCGATTTATTTCATAATCAAAATGTTTATTCCAGGTAAACTTTCGGTCAATGCACGACTAAATGTATCTTTCTAGAGCTTATACTGATTTGTATAACGGAAACTGGGATATTTTAACTTCTTTAGGAAGTGAATGATATAAGATTAATTATCTGTGGTCATACCTCTTCAAATCAGACGCCGAGCAACATTTTATAACTTCGAACGTTTTGCATAAATAAATAAGTTGTTAAAATCTTTATGAATATAACGATTATGAATTAACCAATGAATATAACGTCATTTACATAATGGAATTACTGCATGCCCTGTCCACCTGTATTGGTTATTTACTTCTAGGTTCCAAAGTAATGGTGATAGAATATCTTGTGGCAACCTCTGGTAGCTTTTTCTTGTAATTCTTCAAACATGGTCATTTGAACAACTTTATCAGAATGCACATATACATAACATGATTAACCCTTGTTTCCCATAAGGTCTTAAGAATGAATCACTGTAATATATTGTTAATCAACCCATTATCAAGTAATTGCCACAAGGCAGTATTTTTCTCTTCAAAGTACCTTCCACCTTAGGAAGAAGCCAATGCTGATATTGTGTATATATATATTAAGTTATTTGCAAATTATATTTTTGGCACAGAATTATTACTCGGGTACTCCTGTACATGTCTGTCAATAAACTACTCCCAAATTTTAGGAAAGAATGTAAATTAATTGCTTTGAAGGATTTATGTTGTTCATTGTCCTTTTTTACAGTTTAACTAAAAGATTTTTAGGAATAAAAAGCGGTCGTGTGAAATGTCTTTGGAATATATTCCAGTGTTAGGATAGCTCAGAAAATCCTAGCTAACACTAGTATTAATTCCTTGGCCCTTTGGATCATGATGAGGATAATTAACTATCAGATCCAGACTTTTGAGTGGTTTAAATATGGAAGAAATTTACGTAACTGTCATGACATTTATAGTACTAGTCTATTGATTCTCTCTTTCCAGAGAAAAATAAATATTTGGCCTTCATTTTTAGAGTTTTTTAAAAGTGAGTTTCAGCCACAATTTTCGTAACTTCAGTTTTAGGATCAGTAAATTTATAAGCGAACAAGTGATTTCAAAATTATAAAATATTAAAATTCATTAACACATGCAAATAAATATTTCCCTTTTAAATGAAGGTACATAAATAAACATGCTAAAGAACCACATCAGCAAAATAGTTTTCGTAAAAGTTAATAAACAGAATTACTAAATTCTATAATGTGTAATAAAATGATGATTTGAATGACTTGTCCTAAAATTATCCACAATAACATTTTATTATTATTATTATTTGCAAAATTTTTGTTTATATTACTCATATGAAATATAAAGAAACTATACACTGAAGAAAGAACAGATACAAATTAAAACATTTTATATTTTTTATTTAAAGAACTCTGAGAATGTATATATTTCAGCATATATAAAGCACATATTATCAGAATATTCAAGACAGACATTTTTAATAAAAATGACATGACAAATCCTAACTATGCAGATTTGTAGTATATTTAATTTAGATGCAAAACTGATAAGAAATGCATACTTGTGTAGGTGATAATTTATTTAGTACATGCTTTTTCAAATATATTAAAAACTAATTTTTATAAGCAATCAAATTTAATAACTAAAATAAATATAAATAAATGTACATATAAATATGGGTAGTAATAAAAGCAAACATGGAGATACAACAACAAATTTAAATAAAATCATTATCACAAGAAAAGGAATGGATAAAATTCAACACAAGAGAATTTGATGTTGTACAGATGCATATACTTTTGATGACATTATGATAATTTGAAAAGTACATAATGGAACATATTATTCAGCACATGCAAAAGATTAAGAAACACCAATTTTTAATACCTTAAGGCAAAGATATTCTTCACAATTCAACCATATACAGTAGATGCTCATTTTTACGAACACATTGAAAGTTCATAAAATAGAAAAATAAGTATTAAATTTTAATACTACTTTTACCATTGAAAAAATAGTTGTTCTCTGTAAAGTACTATTATTTAGTATGCATTATGTAAAAATATGCAAAATAAATTTATAATTGAAAGCAATTCTTACTTTTACTTTATTGTGAGGAAAAATAAGTTAATCCTTTACTTTTCTACTTTAAAACCACACTTTTAAAGCACAAAAAAATTCTATATAAAGCATTTTACTGGTGTTTTTTAAAATGTTACAATTATATTAGACATTTATTTACTTGTTCTGCATATGGTCAAGTAATATGTCGTTTCTTTATGTTTGATATTTGAAATTTATTCATTTAATTATCTAATGATTTCTACAAAGAAATTACAACTAAATCCAGATTCAAGTTCTGAAATGAAATGTCTTGAGCAGATTTTTGTGTCAAAGCTAATAAATAATTCATCTTCATTTAAGTAGATAAATTTTTTGTCTTTCTTTACTTACAATGGTTTATTTAATAATATACACAGGTCAAAATAATTTAAATATAGTTTTTCTTGCAACACGATTCTAAACATACATTTACAAGAGCATTACTCCAAGAATACCAATTTTATAAAGTGATTCCATGACAATCCAAGACCAAAAGTATCCTAGGATATTATTACTAGAAACTATTTATTACACTCAAATGCATGCAAAGTCAGATAAGGCATGGAAAATCTTTCAAATTGCTATATATATATATATATATATATATATATATATATATATATATATATATAAGAAAAAAAAAAGACAGTGAATGATACTTGAGATTCACGCCTATTTTTTTTTTAAGTGGGATTTGGAAATTTTCTTATTTATAGTTGAAAGTCTGACATAACTTACACTAAGATTTATGAGAAATATTTTCCTTTAATTTCTATTGCAGAATCGAAACTACTTTTTACTCACTACACAAATTAATTAGCATTTAATGTTGCAGTTAATCATCCACAATTCAAAGGTTATCCAATAATAATATTGATTCAAGTATATTATATGCAAAAAAAAAAAAGTGAATAAAACATCAAATGATAAAATTTAAACACAAACAAAAAAAAAAAATAATAAATGCGTGTATAAAAGATTTTTCAAGAATTTAACTCGTAAATGAGAATTAAGATTACCATTGTGCTTATGAAACCCTGTTAGGGACCAGTCAATATTTCGTATATTAGAGATCCGTAGAAATGAACGTCTACTGTATTAATGCAAATATAATTTGTTACAATTTTGCTCCTTAAATAAAATTAAAAATTTCTGCAAAAAATAACACAGTAGGATGGTGAAAGGTAGGAAAGGAACAAATTAGCAATGCAATAAACTAAGTTCCTTTAAGATTACTATCCAGGACACAGAAAATCAGGGGATTAAATAAATATCAGGTAATATTAAAAGTGTTTCACTTATAATAAAAAAACTCATTTAAAAATTTTTTAAACACTAATATAAAATGGAATGAGCAGAGATAACAAAGCACTCCATTTAAAACAAGGATAATATCATGGGAAGGGAAATAAAATAGAATGATTGATAAGTGGAGCAAAATTAAATGCAATTGCTTTGAATATTCATGAATAATTGTAATTTTTCCAAGAGTATATATACATATTAGAATGTTTCATCAGTACCAGAATTTTGTTTAACAATAAATTAGAATTTGTGGGTGGTAATAATGAAATAACATTTTTAATAATAATGAACACACAGCAGGAAAATATAAATGCATATTACCACAATTATAATGAAGTATGGTGTAATAAATTACAAATTTGAACAATAATGCAATAAACTTGCAAATTAATCTATACATGAAAAATAAGATTAAATATTGGATAAATTTAGGAGCCTTTTAAATCTGAATAACTTATTTTGCCATAAAGAAGACATGAAAACATTTCCTAAAAAAAAAATAAAAATTGTACAAATAATGAAGAAAAAGTTAAACTATATTTTACATTTATTTATAACTACATTACAGTTATAACATATTTAGAAAAACATTTGATACTTAAAAGCAAAATGAAAGTGAAAAAATTAACGCAGACTACAATGTTTGAGACACCTTTGAAATAGTTTTATTTTTCACAAAAATTTTCAAAACAGAAGTAAAAATACGTATCAAATTAATTTAAATAGAAGAAATGTTCTGTTATCATATAAGTGTTAACAATTATATATACAATTGCTTTTACAAACAAAAACTGGGAGTTCATTCAAGTATTTTACAATAGCTCCCACAATAAAAAAAATTATATAAATTGCTGACATTAGATATAGTTTTATCAATATGTTGTACACCCATGTAATATATCAATTTAGAATTTTATAGTAAATAAGCATATCTTACATGAACATAAATTTTTTAGTCTTTTAACAATAAAATTTATCTTTAGTACTAAGTTAACATATTATCACTAAAAACATACAGTTTCAATAAATTTGATTTTAATGAATTTTTTAAAGATGAATAGATTACGATTTAATTTTGTAGCAATAACACAAGCATATTTTTAAGAATATTAAATAAATACTGACTATCCTTTTTGGTTAAAAATTCAATTTTTTTTTTTTTTTTGCAATGAGTAGCTTAATACACAAATCTTTCTTCTGACAGTAAATTAATAAAAATATTATACTATTTAAGTGACAGACATATCTAACTATTTTTCATACAAAAAGGATTGTTATGAGAGCACACAAAAATATTTCTCTTGACTGCAAAAAAGTTGCATTATATTCAATGTATATGAATAAAGACCACCATAAATATATTTGTTCATTTCCCACATTGTAACAAATGAGAACGTAAGCTGCATTTTGATCGTGGTCTTGATACATTCTGATGAATGAGAGTTTCTTCACTAGCTACCATACGTTTATGATCAGCAACAACCTCAGGATTAGAAACAGTAACCTCTTGATGTTGAGATTGATGTTCATCATCACTATCATCTGCAATAAGGTATGATGAACTGGACTCAGGAAATCCAGATGGATAAGACACACTTCTTGATGATCCCTTTTGAGAAGATGAATCCTGTTTTTTTTTTTTTTAATACACATAAAACAATGCTCATTATAAATTAGTCTTATTTTGCATTTTTACAAGATAATAAAATTAAAATGAATTTAATATTCCATAGTTTTTACTTTGATCTTAATATAAATTTTAAAAAAACACATGATAATTTATAAGTAAAATTTAATCTGCAAAACATAATAGATTAGTTCTAGATCACTTTAGGCTTTAAAAATCAATAAGAAAAATCTAGTTCTATCAAATTTAAATAGTGTAATATCTTAGAATAAAAATAATACACGATTTAAATTTGATTCACTTGATACTTTTTATTATATCATAAATATGGTTTTCAGTTTTACAAATTTTCACATAATAACAGGAATCCAATAACTTCATTTTTGTCCTGATAAATTATAGGTAAATGAATTACGTCTAATGCTATTTAAGATTGTTTATTTGTCAGCATTTATCTAAAATTCACACTTATTATAATACAAATAGCTGCATTTAAGTTGTTCAAATTATATGAAACTAAAATGAGTGGCATAAATTTTTAGACTACTCCAGAAATGAAAATGTGAAAGTAAGGTATTACTTTAGCAATCAATTAACATTAAATTAATCCTTTTTAATTTATAAAAAATATTAGAATACAGAAAATAAATGTAATCACATTTTAATATATATATATATATATATATATAT
>JAPDSC010065941.1:303551-329377 GCA_026290005.1 Latrodectus geometricus | reverse complement strand
ATTTTAATATATATATATATATATATATATATATATATATATATATATATATATATATATATATGGTGTTGGTAACAAGAATGTAAATTATGCAGCAACATTATTGATAGGAGGCATTGTTATAGCACCAGAAATAATAAATTAAGAGCAACCTCACTAAAGCTTATAGTTGACCTGGCAAGCATGCTCATTGCTGGCCTCAATGTTCATTGAATTTAGGTATATTGCAGTGTTGTATTAATACTGTTTCCTTATTTTTTAAATATTATAGTTTCAATATTCATGAGAAAGTGTTGGTTTTTATTCTTCCAATTGCCAAATTATATATATATGTGTGTGTGAGTGTTACTTATCATGAGGATTTAATGAAACAACGTTATATCACTGAGAAAAAGATAAATAAGGCATTCAAAAGTTTGCAACTCATACTATTATAAATGTTTATAATGATATGAATTATCCAAAATATGATTAATTAATTATGAGCATTATCTTTAAATATTATTTCTCATTATGGACAATTGTAAATGAATTTATCTTAATGACTTTTATTCTTCAAAAAAAAAAAAAAAAAAAAAAAAAAAAAAAAAAAAAAATTTTTTTGATAATATTACATTTATGTTATTAATGTAAGGAAATATTTAGTAGCATTTTGGATAAATGTAAATCCATGTACATTATTTGTAGTAAAATAGTGTACAATAGTTTAAAAATTTAATTGGAATTTATTATATAGAAAATACATATAAAATAAACATCAATTTCTTTTCATTCATTAAGAAAGCTGCCTCAAAAATCCAAAATTAATAAATTTGATTAGAAAACTTTAGTACACAGTAAACAGATTTTTTTAAATACATCTTTTTTTTTCATAACATATAAGATTCACGTATTGGAAGCTATTTATTTGATTTTCATACATTTCCAGTGGTACTAACGATGAATTTATATTTGTCAGATAATAGTCCCATAAAAAAAAATTCTTAATTTTAAAGACATAAAATTTCAATATTAATAAAAGTGGAATGATTATGTATTTTGAAGATTACTTAGAATGATTTTGTAGATTTGATATGAACTTTAATTCTTTTAGGTTGGGATCATTATTTTTAAATTTGTTATCTCTTTTTAAATTGATTTTTTCGATATTTTTCCTCAACCGTTCTTAATAAGTGTTAAAAAAGGAAAAAGAAGAATAATGCAAATATTAAAAATTTTTTTAATATACATTTCATACTGTGCAAAATCATTTAATTTCAAGAAAATTAACCTGTGACAAAAATATGAATTTTGTACATTTATAATTATTTTATAATGTACAGAAATCAAATTTATGGGACTTAAATTTGATAAGATTCATTATATGGAATACAAAGTAATAAAAATAAATATATCTCACAATTTCAAATAAATAAAAAATAAAATTGTCTGAATCAATATCTATTGAAATATTATTTAAAAGAAATCCAATCATCAAAATAATTCATAAACCAACTCTCAATATATATAATGAAGTGAAAAGTCAATTTAAGTAAAATATAAATCACATGCTTTTCAAACATGAAATTCATTGAGACAAAATTTAATATAGTATAAATACCTGATTAGAAAGAACTTTATCATTGTGTTCCTTCATGCGATGATGAGCCTCTGCAATGGCTAAAGTAGCTTGATGAACTTTTCTATAAATTCTGTCTCCTTCCAAAGTATGGAAAACAAACATCCCTTCACCAGTAATACACTGCCTACAATAAAATATATAATATTAATAATTACAAATAATATGATCAATTTACAATTTTCATAACATAAAATTAGTCAACTTTACATTTGGATTGTAAAATAAAATTACTATTTCAAATCCAAATTTTGCAAAACTCATCTAGATTCCAAATTTCAGGAAGAACAAATTTCTTTTAAAATTTAACTTATTTATGTGTTATATTTATATTCACATTATTATGCTTTTAACCTAGTATTAGCTGATTTACTAGTTTTTCTATTTCTATAAATGTTAATCAATAAAAATTGTACATTCAAAGTCAGAAACAAACAAAAATATGAACATTTATTTCTAAGTTTGGTTATGCCATATGGAAAAGTTTTTTTTCTGTTCAAAAATGAATTTTTTTTATACAAAAACAAATATACAAAACCAGGACCAAATGGCAAAAAATAATCCAGTAAATAAATTTCAACAATTAAATAGATTGTAATATAAATAAATATAATTTACTATTTTTATTCAATAAAAGAAATAATTTGATTTCACTTTTATAGATTACTTTTGTAAAAATTGTGGTTACTATTTTAACAAAAGTAATCTATTTACTAATACAACTAGTACAGTTAAATATTACCACTAAATATAAAAATATAATAGAGTTGATTACTTGCAATTGTTAAGTTTCACTAAATAGTGATTGTATTAAAGAAGTATAATTAGAAACTGGTTTTCTTCAAATCAATCATATAAGAATTTATTTTAATTGATTAAAAATTGTGATACAGGGGAAAATAAAAACAAGACTTATACAGAATTTTTATAACAATTTAGCAATTATTTAGATAAAATAAACAATTTCCTCAGTAAAAAATAAAAATGTTTTTAAAGTCACAGCAATTAGAAAAAAAATTTTTATGACCTAAATTCTAAAAAAACTCATATCTGAAAAAGAAAAGAAATTTAATATTAAATGTATGCACACATTGAAAAGATTGCAAAAACTATAAATTTTGCTGCCAGTAAATTTAAATTGGAATCATATAATAAGACTAAGATTAACTTTAAAAAATCTCCTAATTACTTTAAAAAATCCATCATTATTATTGACTTGCAATTTAAATATCACTATAATGGAATTTTGATTTAAATGTGGTTTTAACCTTCAAATATATTTGATGCAACCTCCCTTTTTTTTGGCAAAAATTCCATGCAACATATTGATAAATGTGATACAATATTATTTTCTTTAATTTATCTCAGGATCGTATAAGAGTATAAAATCATGAATAAGAAATAAATCAATTCTTGCAAAAAGTCTACTGCTTATGTATGCAAATAAATAGTTTGTGTTAAGGAAAACATTTTTATAAAAATACATGTGGGCATAACAGTTTTTAGTTGTTTCAACAACAGAATGCATACATGGAAAAAATATAAAAAAATTGTTTTATTTAATAATTGAAATATTCTGATCTCCTAATAGTCTGAAATATTTTAACAATGTTTTTTCTCTCTTTAAGCCTTTCGGGAAAAGTCAGACATACATGAGTGAATAATTTTAAATGAATGCATTAAGTATAAACCAAATATTATAATATATAATATTATAACAGTGTGTTAATAGTATTGTATTATTTACCTTACAAGAATAAATTTCATCAACTCTTGACTCATTTTTAACAAAGCAATAAATTCTAAGATTACCAATATATAAAACAAAATATTTAAAAAAATTAGCAATAAAATTCTCTTGCATGATATAACATACATTACTAAAAAATTTTTTTAACAATGAACAAGGCTTTATCTTTAACCAAATGAGCTTTGCTTGTTCATATAAATATTTTAATGTAATCTTAATTCAAAGAAAAAAGAAACTTTGTCCATTATCTTTATAATGCCCTAACTGGACATTATAAAGAAATTGAAATATTGGAAATAATGTTTTTTATAATGTCCAATGAATCCCCCTCATGCTTTCTTTTTAAAACAAGGTGCATTTAACTTGAGGTTGTATAAAACTGTTAGTTTTCAATCATTATTAATAAATGATAAAATTTATATGATTCTCTTTTAACCAGAACTAAACAAAGAATGGCAGTAAAAAAAACTATAAATAATAAATTTAGTACAAAATTTTTTTGGCCATTAGTATATGCATGGAATAATAATACAGAAATTTAAAATGGGTATTTTAGAGTTAAGAATATAATTTTAATAATTTCAAATAAACTGTTTAAATCATTTCACACAAAAATTCTTATTACTGAAAACAAAATCTAAATATTTCAAATACCATAAAATCAATTAGAACAATTTGTGAAATTACACCCTTGCTTTAGTGAAAACTGCAACCCAATGAAGGAATTGTTCAAAATTGATAAAATTTATTCAACATATTGTTGATAATGGTACAAATAAGTAATTACATTTGCAAGACAAAAAATAAAAAGAACATCAGAAATCAGTACTTAGCGTGTCCACCACCTGAGCAGTGAAAATCCAAGTGCAAGATATTTAATTATATAAATCCTAAAAGCAATCTAAAGGAATGACATTTCAGATAGCTTCTACTTGATAGGAAAGTTTAACCTTGCGTCCCATGAGCGTTAAAAGCAAGACATAAAAGAAACAAAACAGGCTAGATACTGAAGAAGACTTGTGCAATCTGAGAAATATGTTCACAAGCATTATCTAGTGGAAATACAGTTCCCAGGATGCATTGGAAGAATGGAAAGGACTTCTAGCTCTACAATTAACAATAAGTAATGAACATTGTTGAGGTTGATTGCTATTCATAATAAATAGAACTGACGCTATGCCTAACAGCTCCAAGCACTTGTCACTATTGTATGAAATTATTTTGTACTAAGATTCATTAAAGAAAACTTGTTGCCACTGACCACATCATGCAGTGTATTGCCTAGTCCATTGAAGTTGGAGGTGCCTGTGATTCAGCAATAAGGGAATCCTGAGTAGAAGATCCATTCTCTCCAAAACCTTTAGCCATACACTAAAATTGTGCTAACAACAAGAGAATGCTGTATGTCAAAGCTATTTGCTCTGAAGCATCTTTAGTCCTTTATGTACATGGAACAAATTGCTTATAAAGACATGGTTATTGTTCAACATATGTGCAATCATTTACACCTTTATGTAACATAAAATTTCCTGTAAGTTTGGTTCATTTGGTATAATACTTTCTTGGTGTTTCAATTTTCAGAAAATCATTAAATTACCATATCAAAGCCCTATACAATTAACTATGTCAGTATATTCCCAATTTCTTCAACAAAAGGAAAGTTAATAAATATCTGTTTTAAATAAATGGCAACAAAATACATACATTATTTATAAAAATATAGCACATTTGCAACTAAGTTAAATTAGTTTATTTTTAAACTAAATTTACGTATTTTATTGATATTTATAAAATTTAATTATAATTAGCAATGAAAAAACATTTATGAACTTACCTCCCAGCTTCGAAAGTGAATTTTGATGGATCACTACCGTATCTACGCAAAGCAGTTAATGGCCAAGCAACTAACTTCACTCGGGAGTTATTGATGTCCCATAAATAAATATTCTCATGAGTGACTTGCAATAAACACTCTCCAAACACATCTAACTTTGGAGTGGGCATAAGGTATACATGGAATTGTTCTATAAAAGAATATTGATATCCATTTAAATAATGTTTAAACTCAATAGTAATAAAAAACAATAAAATATCAATTCCACACTTTTATAGGCAGACACATATGGATACAGATAAATTGTAAAACAAATCAGAAACTAAGGAAAAAAACTGCAATCAATGAAATATTAAAAACAGATAAATTCAAAAATTAATTTATTGGTCTAACCTCACTTCATCTACATAAGTATTAATGAAACTAGATCTTCAGTTTAAAATAAATTTTTAATTAATACAAACATCCACACAAATTAAGAATCAAATTGAAAGTTGGAGAATTGACTATACACAATTAATTATATAATATGCTTTAATATAAAAAATTAATGTAGAATTACTTTAAGTCCAACAAAAATTGCATTCAGCTTAATTTTTTTTAAAATGCACTTTCAATTTTTAAAAATGTTTATCAAAAACATATTTATTTTAAAAGCATTCATAAATAAACTAAAATTATTTAAATTTATTTACTGAAAATTTTAAAAATTAAGCAAAATTAAATTAGAACAAAATGGAAAATACTCTGTAGTATGTATAGACCAACATGGATAATTAGTAATATTTGTACTAGTCTACACTCTATCCTGCATATATCTCAGATTTAAGATAATTTGTACAAATTATTGAGAATTTAAGTTCAGAATCTCTAACATCACTATCATGGAAAAAATTAGAGGATTTGAAAAAAAATTATTGAACTAGTTGCAAATACAGTTCAGTATAATATATCTAAGTGAGATTAACCTATGAAAATAAAATTCAAATTGAACATGAACTATGACTTTCAGAATATAGAAATCTAAACTCAAATGAAATCTCCTGAATATCTTTTTTTTTTTTTCAAAAAATACAACAGTGAAAAAAAATTGGAAATACAAACTGAAAATTTCACCTGAGAATACAAACTTCATAAGTTAAATTTTTATAAGATGAGAAATTGGTTTTGTAAGAAACCCAAAACTAAAAGGCTAAAATTCTTTATGCAGGATATTTTTGAGTAAGAAAATGTTTAAAAACAAATTGCTGGATTATTTTATTTACAATAAAACCCATTAAAAAATAATCAAATTATAATTTCAGTTGTGTTCTTTAGAAATTAGTAGTGTAGATGGAAAAAGAATTCATTAGATTAAATTCATTAAATCATTATGTTTAATTTTCTTAAAACAATATAATTAATTTATTTCATCAGTTTATTATGTGAATCAAGATTGTAAATTAATTATTTATTTTGGAATTAAAACTTAAGATAGTTACTATATTCAAACAAGTACAGTTTTGTTTTGGTTTTTAACCTCAAGTTATAACTGAAAAACATATGCTTAACATTGAAGATATTTGTAAAGACTTATTTTATATTGAAAGTAGAAATATATAATTCTATTTCTGTGCTTTTCAAATTGTACCGTATAAATAATAGATAAGAAACTATAATTTACATAAAATTTCACTATGTCCTTTTCTCTGACATTATTTTTATAAACCAATCACTCATGAAACATTATTTGGTTTTTAAGTCGAAATATATATCAGAATTAGAATAGAATAAAAAATAAATTGTACCCTGCAATTCCTTTTGTATTCCAGGGCTTAATACATCAGGTTCTCCAGTAGCAAATCCAGGTTGAGGAATAAGCGATTCTTGTACAAGTAATTTTACCCATGTATCTGCTTCCATATCTAAATTTAAAAAAAAACAAATCTGATTATCAATAATATTTTTTAAATTTATAAGTTTTTTACATTTATATATAAATATTGGCATGCTTTCCAAAAAGATTAGCTAGCTCTGCATTAAGATAAAAACATTTTGTAAATTAAAAATTAAATAGAACAGCATAATGAACTATAGTGATTGAAATTCTTGAATTCCAACTAAATTCAATTCAAAGAATATTTTTTGATAAATTTAACTTATAATCTTACCAGAATCACATGCGAAGCATTTGGTAGTTCCATCCAAATAACAGATGGTAAATGCATGCTTCTTAACACTATTTGGTACTCTACAAATAGTATTTACAGAAGTAAGGAGAGCAATTTTATGGCCAGTGACAGAACGAGCAGCTTTTTCATCAATATATTTTTCAAGCCTACATGGTGCTTTACTAGATGCTCGTCTCAGAACAATCCATCTTCTCTGCCACAACTAAATGACAAAAATTAAATATTAAAAGTCTTAAGCCAATCAAGATAAAATATATAAATCTAAAAGTACATGATTTAATTTAAATCTACATATCAACCTCGGGGACTTACATGAAAATTTAAAATTGTGACACTCTAGTTTGTTATATAATTTTTATTATATTTTAACAAATATAAAAATTAAAAAGTAAAGGGTATACACTTCACTTGGCAATTTTTTGAGTGAATAGAACACACTGTTTTCATATTCTTTCATTAATAATATTAATATTATTCATTGTTAAGTTTGTCTTAAATACAATACAGTTGAAAAAATTTCTCTTAATAATTCAGAAAAGGAACAAAAAACTTTTAGTTTCCTTTTGACAAAATTTAGGAAAATAATAAACCAAAATCAATAGGAATAAGTTAATACTATTACACATTGATAACTAAAATCCACTAAACTAGTTTTTCAATTGAAATAGATATCAAAGATGCAACATACAATGCTAAGGTTGAAGATATATTACATAATATATGTTAGAAAAATTAACTTAATATTTAATTCAATGATATTCTTTTGTAATTGGATTGATAAACATCAAACTTAGAAATAAGTGTAGCCTGTATAATTTTGCATCCATAGAGTATTTTATGTATGGCATGCATTCCCTTTTTTTTTTTAATGTGCTTACTTGAAGATAAGAAATTATTGATACAAGTAAAAAAATAGTTGGCATAAGTTATTTTTTAAGTTTCATTCTTGTATTGTATTTTTTACCCATTTTTGTTTGGGGCGGGGGAATTCACATCACTATGTGAAAACAACTTGGAATCAACTAACCCTTCTTAGGGAACATTTCTGAAATTTTATAAATATATGCATTCAACACTTAAAAATGACTGATCAAAGAAGAATATTAATTAAATTGATGAAAGGCAACAACAGTAAAAAAACAAGAAATCGTGATATTTAAAACAAAGGTATTTAGTAAAGTGTAAAAAATATTGGAAAATAAACTTTTATTTAAATAAAATAAACTTTTATAAAAAAAGAATCTTACAATTTTTCAGTTTAAAAAATATATCCCCTCTACTATAATAAATTATTACAAGTACTATAATAGTTAATATACTATAAACAAAGCCACAGAATTATAAATCATAGAAAAACAATATGAATGCTATAATATGATATGGAAATCAAATTCATGAATTATTGAGCTGAATACTACATTATGACCTCTTAGCAATCAATTGAGAAGTAAGTTAAGGCAATACTTTTATTATTATTATTGCAGAAATGTTAAAACCTATTTCTAAATCCAATTAAACTTGAAAAAAATTAGAGACATTAAACAAAATATTTCCCTTTCAAAAATTAAGAATAAAACATTAACAAATATAATTTTAAATTGCATTAGTCTAAAACAAGACTTACACCAAGTTTACAGCTTCTTATCTTGAGATAACCCTGTTTCACAATATCACTAATATCAGTTGCCATAACTTAAAAAGCATACTAAGTTGGATCAATAAAACAATACCTATAACAAAAAGAAGTATGTGAAACAACAATAATAAATAATATGACATAATAATAAACAATAATAATATGACATAAGTAACAAACAGAATATGATAATAACATAAAAAACAAATACTATATAATAAGATTAACAAAAAATAACAAATTAATAAAAACAACATGATATAAAATAGCTGAATGATTTGTAAAAATAGAGTAAAATCTCCCTTAATAGAAAACATTTTTTTTTATTAAAAAAAGAAAAAAAAAAAGATGGTTTTTGCTTTATTAAAATAATTATTAGAAAAAGTCAAAAACTAATATTTTTCTTAGTACATTTATAAAATTTTTGAATACCTTCCAAAACAATGCTGTGCATGCAGATTAAACCATTGAATAATACATAATTAAAAATTATATCAAAATTAAATTTAGTTAAAAAAGAGCTCAAAAATATCAAGTAATTAGCTAAGAAAGAAATCTTTTCAAGAATAAGGAAAACAATTTTAAAAAAATAAAAAACATGAGTTTGTATACATTAATCAATGATTATATTAAATAATTATAATTAACATTTACTCCTACAATTATATAATCATTCAATAAAAAATTTAATATGCTCTAAATGAATAAAATTAGAAGTTTTAATAAGTATTTTTTTAAGGGCGGCAGACACAAAATTTAAATTAAATGATGTTTTCTGAGAAAATTTAGGAATTGATTAAATTTAAATTACAAGTTCATACTTCCAACATATTAAAATATTTCACATTACACAAGGAAGGTGGTTGAACATATTAGATAGGTCGTAGTTGCAATGTCCTTCCAGTTAAATAATACCTCTCAGGGTAATAGGTCAAGTATTAGGGTCTTCTATTTGGTCTGTTCCTAAGTTAGATTCCCACCTGGTTGCTTTTACCAAAATGGTAGAGCTTAACCTAGAGCTATGAACAATGAAGAATGCTGGTGCAACACAAGAACTAAAATTACAAGCTAAACATATCTACATACTTAAATGCTTTACTAATGTTACCTTTTATCAAAAAATGATTACAAATATTTATATTTATACAAAGATTTTATTTATTATTTGTAGCAGTTATAACAACAGCTACCTTCCCTGTAAAACCTAGATAGATGGCGCTAGGCGCAACAAGGAAGTTCTCGTAATAATATATATTCACCTTTTGTTATGAAATTAGCTTTTGGTAGTGGCTGCTGCTCTGTTTTTAGCACGTTGATGTAATTATTATGAAGTTTGCAAATAAAGGAGTTATAAACTGGCACCCAATGAAAAAGAATGATGATTTTGTCTTCGAAAATGATTTTTACTGTGAGTGGTTGCATCGTACTTTTTTGAATAATTCTGAAAGTCAGAAAGGCGAAGTGTTGTCCTCTTGACAACGGAAGTAAATGATAGAAACCTGGCATTGCTGTTTGTGGAGTTACATTTAATGGTTTCGATTCCCAACCCTTGGAATCAGAAGAACATAGCATTCTGCTATCTTGTCTTCCCTGTTATGATTAATTCCAACACATGGAATAGAAGGAATACCTTTATAATTCCAGCCTTTGGAATCGAAGGAATATTGTGGTTTTAGATTTTTATAATATCTAAATTTCCAATTTACTTATAACAGAATTACGACAAAACCTAAGATTAGAAATAATTTCACATCTTTTATAAAAACTCATATCACAAAATAAACATAAAAAATCAAGTATTAACTGCAGTATAAGTTTAAATATATAACACAAATAACATTCAATTTCATGAAAACTTCAGTTTTTAGTTAACTATGCAGTGGCCCACACCTTAAAAATTATCTCATGCAACACATTCTACAAAGTGAGAATTTTATGAAAACTTGGCCTTCTAATCAATTAAGTAGTGGTATGTATTTTATTAAAAAAAAAAAATTTTGATGCAATGCAATTAAGAACATGAGAAGATCTGAGCAATGAAGTTAACATAAATAACTTTTATTTTTAATTAAGTAAGCATTATTACACACATTATTTTAGTTTTAATTGAGCAGTACAACTTAACCAAAATTTCATGTCAATATTTCTTTATTATTTATAATAAATTACATAATTTAGAATATAAAACAAGAATAACACTTAAAGTAAAATTACTCACCTAATCATAACTTCCCTAGTATTTAAAAAATTAATTCTGAAAATAACTTTAAGTAATAAGCAAATTAAAAATACATAAAAATTCAATTTTACAAATATCTTAAAAAAATTTAACAACCTTACAAAAATGTAATGTTCAAATAACATGTAACAATTAAATTGTAAGAAAACAATACTTTAAATTTCACATACAACTTCTTAAACATAAATTTAAAATAAATATAAAATACACAGTATAAGTTTCAAGTTTTACTAAATCTCCTAATGAATCACACACATTTGAATATGTCATAGAATCAGTGAATGATTCTATTCTAGTGAAGTAATCTATGTTTAGTACATATTACACCCTTATTGACTTGTAGGATTTAGTTACCATTCCACTGGCCTCTCAAATGAATAAATACAAATTAAAATAATTAATGCAATGTTTTAAAATATATATTTATACATTATTAAAATATAATTTCATTTATTATTACAATATGATGAGTCTTTTAAATTTATATTTTACTTAGCAGTGAAATCCAGTAATATGATGCAATTTCCAATTTTAGTGTGAAGTGGTATAGTTTCCTTGCATTTTAAACAATTTGATTTCTAAAATTCTCAATTTTTTCCTTTAAATAAGAAAATCTTGTTCAATCTTCAACTTTGAAAATTATGACCTTGAGAAAGCATCAATTTTGAATTTTGCAATTTCAAATATTTGCCATTATTTACTACAGAAATGGTTCCTGATTAAATGCTAGAAATTTAATTCTATAAATTAAATAAAAATAAATAAATATAAATTTCTAAACATCAATATGGCTATTTGTGCCTGATCATTATTACACACATAATCATCCTTATAATTAATCACAAAAGTACAAATTTAAAAGCTACACCATATATAAACATATCAAGCAAGTTTTAACAAAAAAGTTATAAAGCTAAATCAATAATATGAGTAACATCAATTTTTACAGATTCTATTTTTAATTAACTGAACAATAACCCTCATCTAACAAAAATATCTTACATTATGCTCATGAGTAGGCTTAAGGAACAACTTAATCAATAAACCAAAATGATATCTAGTTTAATAATATCTCGATTTTTAATTAACAAGGGGGTGGCATCTAGCTTAAAAAATATACAATATAATGCACCAGGGCAAGAATTAGGAAACAAAGGCATATCAATAATGTAAATATTTGTTTTACAATAGTTTTTAACACATAGTATTTTAGTTTCCATTTAACAATTACACATATAATAAAATAACATAATATTACATTTATAATGATATTTTATACAATTTGGCAACAAACATAGATTTAGGTGATTCTTTTAAGACTTTAATAATTTAAAAATATTTTTATTTAACAAACAATATATATATTAGAACATTGCATCTTACATATATAAAAATATTATAACTTACCAAAACAGCATTATCTTGAGTAAGTGTTAAAATTGAAGAAATGGGGTATCATCATAAACACATCAGAAAAGGCCTATATTTAAAGCTGAGGAAAACAATACCTATAAAGCTTATGTCTTGAAAACAACAGAAATCTATAAAATAAAATTAAAAACAGATTTTTAGTCCAACAAATACATATAAAAAATTAAATATAAGCCTAAATTATGGTATTTTTAACTTTATACATAAAAAATATAAGAATAAATATTCACGCAAAATTATTTTGCCCAAAATAAGAGAAAAATTACACGCATTTTAAATTTTGACAATCTATGAACTTCACTACAAATTAGAGTAAACCCAGCTTTGGTTGTCATTTAATATGATTAAATTGTATATAAAATTATATATTGCCTGTTTTCCTATTTTAATATTTATTGCTTATACTCTAAATTGCATTTAGTTTGCTTTTCTGAGTGTTTCTCTAAGACGAAGAAAATTATTGTATATAAACAGCAATTTAAACCAGTGTAGCATTTATTTAAATTTCAGTCATACGTTGTTTCAAAATAAATTTCTTTTCGAACCTAATTCTTTTCCAATAGCTACAATTATACTGTGTTCTATAATTTTTAATCTATAATATCGTAACAGATAAACAAAAAAAAAAAATAAATAAAATAATTCAAATTAAAATCTAACCAAAATGAACATATACAATCAGAATGTGAATTCTTGAAGATTTAGTATATACGATACATATTAAAAAGTTAAAAATATTTTAACATTAAATGATAATATTTATTCTCACCAGTCATACTAGTAATACATTTTTGACACGTTTGAATTGCACTTATATTTAATAGCTGGATAAACAACAATACAGGATCTTCAGATTTATACAGCAGAATAGATATGAAACCTTAGGTAAATCAACAGTGAAAATTCCACAACAAAATGAACATATTATGCAATAAATATTTATTACACAACAAAACTGTTTTTGAACATCAACGACACATCAAACAGCCCGAATTTTTGATACACACAATCTTTCTTTTTTTTGTAAGTCATGTTGCCATCCTATAATATTGAAACAAACAGTCGGAAAAAGTCTATATCGATTTTATTTATATTGATACTACTGATATGATATGCAGAATAAATAATCAATATCTTTATCTGGTTATTGCATAATGTTGTGATTTGTTAGAAGTTGCACAATATTATGTAAAAGTATTAAGTAAAAGAAATAAAAATGGGGACAATGAAATTTTCGTTTTAGCTCTACTTTGCACTTGTTTGTGTGAAGTACTACTAAAGATTAATAGAATTTGTGCAGAAATATTGGAATAATAAGGTATGTTTTTTATATTATTGTTTTAACTTAAACTTTTCGTCTTGCAAAATTAGAGAGTGAGAAAGAAGTTAAAATGTTTGAATGGAAAATATTTTTAATTAATAATTTATTTAACGTTAGTTTTTTAATATTTGTTTCGTAATTTGGGAAAAATGTAGCAGTTATATCCAGCAAAATATTCCCAACATGTACATATTTTCTTAATCATTAAATATTCATTTAAGTATTAAAATTTTTGTTGTATTCTAAGTGATTCGTATTCATCAAATTTTCCGAAAACTTTTTATGTAATCACTATATAATTTACTTTCGTTTATTTAGATTTAGTACAATGTACATCTATTTTAGATCATTATACATCTATTTTAAAATAAAATAGATCTTCGGTAATATATTATCTTGTATAGAAAGATAAAATTGTATGATAATGTTTGCTTATTGTAAATTAATTTATCAAAAAAAAGTAAAGGTTAACAGCGTATTTTGCAAATAGGATTAATTGGGAAAGTCAGAGTGCAAATATAAGAATTATTTTAAAGTATTTATGCTCATCACTTGTTAATGGACAGGCATATAATGAGTTAAATTATAGTGATATATATTTTAAGGAAATATAAGAGATATTCTGTTATCAATTTTTTTTTACATGTTTAGTTAGCTATAGTATTCTTCAGTTAATTTCCATAATATAATTATGTACACCTGCCAGAAAACTATGTTTCTTTCAGAAAACTCGTATTAAAGTAATATTATTGTAGACCTTTTAGAAAATTTTATTTTATCTTTGTAAAAAGTATATTTTGTCGTTGTTGAGTTATTTTAATCTTGTAAATAGTTTTTTTCCATTGGGAGTTTGATTAAACCAAATGTTTTTTACTGCTTTTTGGGTTATGGTTGAGTTAGTTTATGTATTTTTTTTTTTTAATTGTATGCATCCATTACAAAAGATGAATAAAAGTTAAATTGCTAAACTAATAATATTAGTTTCTTTCTTATTTATTTATGTAATAATCCAATTTGAAAAAATAAATTTAAAATATAAAATTTATATATTTCTGGCTATAGTTATCCATGATACATGAAGAACCAATATTACATGCATAACAAAAGTTGTTAACATTCTCTCACAGAAAAATTATTTGGTACTTATCTTACTGTTCTAGAAGCACAAAGATTTAAATTTTTTTTTTATATTTAATAATTATTTAATATTGTGAAACAAAGTTTTTCTAAATTCTAATCCAATAAAATTATGTATAAAAATTGCTATTATAGTTAACAGTAGCTAATCATATGTGATTACAACTAAGTTCTTGTTTGAGTCAAATGTAATAGAAAATTAATGAAAACTTAAAAAAATGTAAAGATATTTATAATAAATATGATTTAGTTTCATCTAAAAATGAGTCAATGTAAACTGTATGAAAGATATAAAAGTAATTTTCAAGGTGTTAAATATAATTTATATGTCCCTAGCATTAAATATGTATTTTTTATTGACTATTTTAAATTATGAATCAATGGTTTTTTTATAAAATGAACTATTTTATACTTTGCCTATTGTGAGAAAACTTTGATTGCATCAGTGTTTAACGAATCAAAAGTATTTTTGATTATATTTAATTATTATATCAATGATAAGTGAAAATTGCTTTTCTCTTTCCATGGCAGGTTATATTTTCATTTTCATAATTTTTTGTTTTTCTTTTCTTTTGTTGTTTCTCAATTTCTTTGTATTGTAGCCGAGTGGCCAACTGAATGGTTAGTTTTCTTGCCTTTGATTTAGCAATTTGTAGGTTGTATTCAATCTTAGTTTTTGGTGTTATGACATTTATTTTAAACTGTTAGATATCAATATCTAATTATCTTTTGTTTGCAAAAAATTACCTTTGAGTGACAAACTTTTCCCTAGTACAGTACTTTCATTCAGTTTAATATAACATTGAAAACTTAATTTTTAGTGCTGTATTCTTAGATTTTTTATTTCCTTTAATTTATTTTCCCTTTATTGGTTTCACCTTTAGGGGAATACAGATGTCCCAATTCTAAACTTATAGATTTTTTTATTTTTGGTTTATTCTACTTTACTTTAACTATTCTATCCCTTAGCAGCAAGTAAAGAACCTCCCCATGAGCAGCTACAACCATTGTTTGCATCTTTTTTTTCTTATTGAGTGGGGATAATCCCCACAGGTTGGTTAAGTATATGAACTTTTTAGAACTGCTGTTACACTGTGATCTTTAGTGTATTAATCATTTATTATCTAGATACTGTGGGTTTCAAGTGAAGGGGTAACTTCCTTGAGCTGTTAAGAGTAGTTATTATTCTTGTGTGAATGATTCCCAGGATATATTCACTCATCACAAATGCTAACTAGCATCCTGGTAAGCAATGAAGCTGGAAATGTCCAGAGCCTGTGGCTATTGCCCCTTGTATGACTCCATAATGGGTGGTGACATGCCTGAAACTTTATAAATATCATTTTTGACTCTTTCTTCATAGAAGCCAATTTATTTACTCAATTTATGTTGATAAGCACTTCTAATACTTTCATGTATTATCACCATTCCCAATACAAAATTTCTTGCATTAATGACTTACAAAATGTCAAGGCATAATGATCTGGGGATCATATAGTACTACTTGACTCGAAACAAGCTTCAGTAACTTGGTTCATAACTTATAAAATTAGCTTCAATAGCTTGGTATAAAATTTAAGTTCATTTGCAGTAGAAACATCATTTTATGAAATTAAATGTGTTTTGTGGTTTACTTTCCAATGCAGATTTCACAATTGCTACAGAAGTAGAATTCCTGGAAGAACTTTGTTATCAAGGTGCTTGTGCTGCACACTGTATTAATATTAATGTGATGATAGATTTATTCTCCCTCAACATATTCTAACTTTTCAGGCACCAGTATTGTTAAAATCCATGAAAGTCAGTTTAAAATTTCAAATACCATCCATACATTCGTAAACTTCCTTTTTAGTTCTTATCTGTATTTTAGCTTGTACTTAAATTCATGGAGTAAAAACTTCTGAAGTGCTGGGAAATCTTAGCTTCTAAATATTCTAAATCTTTAATTTTCTCTTTTTATTAAATTTTATGGTGGAAATAATCTTTTGAAAACTGTTGAAATATCTTATGCAATAATTTTCAAATTGTTGTAATCTTTAATTGTTTTAATGCTTTTGTACATATTCTTTACATAAACATTCATTTTATACATATACATGTTTTGACATTATATATTAAATTAACTATATTTGTATAAAAATTGAAAATATATTGTTAGTATTTATTCAAATCGTTTCAGATTTAATTTTTCATATCATTAACTTAGCAAGTTTAATATAAACTTTTTAAAGAAAACAATGCTTTGTTTTCAGAAAAAATTTAAGTCCATTGGTTGATTTGTAAGGACTTTTGATGTAATTATAAATGAACTGCCTAAAAAAACTATTTTGTATGTGTTGAGTTTGCTTATCAGCTACAATTTTACAATAATATTTGCTCTATATCACAGATATTCACATGAATACCTGTAGTTTTATAAACTGTATTATCCATGCTTATATAATATGTTCTAATTGTATTATGCAATACAATGCTCATAGCTTTTTCTTTTCAAAGAAAGAATTAAATAAAATTTTTGCAGCTTTTTTTAGTGTATATATAAGATATTACGGTAAATATCAAACAGTATAAAACTTGTATAATCTAATGCATTTATTTTATTTATTTATTTTTATTTTGTTTTATTTTATTTATTTATTTATTTTTGTTTACAGCGTTTTTTAAATTCTGTTACTCTTATGTCTTTCTTTTCAATAATAAAAGCTACTCTCAGCTTGTTTCATAAGATTTGTGGCTTTTTTTTTTAATTTAATCTCAGATATTTGCATTGGGAATTTTTATATGTGTCAGTGGTACTATTTTTTCTCAATAATCAGGTTAACATTCTGTAGTTGTCTTGGGTAGAATGTATTTTGGTCTCATTTTATTTATGATAGCCATTTTAAAATGCAATTTTGTGCATACATTTTAAACAAGCTTAAAATTTATCTGTTTTCATTAAATAAATTTCTTTTATTTTCATATAAAGTAATCTGCATCATTGTGTTCATTCTATAAATTCTTGTTTAAATTACTTTTGTTACAAATGAGCAAGGCATTTTATTGTTTATTATTTAAACATATTCTGATTCTCCATATCAGAAAAGCGTACAATAAAGTTTTGAAAGAAATGTCATTTATGTTTCATAAAATTAATAACGACTCGTCTGACTTATTTCAGCTGTAAACAGCTTTATTTACGATCAAGAACGAATTTGGTTTTTCGGAAAGATATAATAGTTGCAATTTGTTAGCGTTTTTTAGCATTTTGTCTTGATCTGAGCTGTTTGTTCTGAAAATATTCAAATTCGCATATTGTCATATGAAAGCAAAAGCATTTAAGTTTTATAACAGATTTTAAATTAAAAGCTTTTGGGAAGGCAACCAAATGATAATAAACGTGTTAATATAAAGTGAAAAACAGCGTCTGAGGCACAGATAAAACGTATCCAATGCCCATTTCGAAAACAATCCATTTTTTCAGTTAATTACTAATGAAATAAATACATTTTACTTTTAAAATATGTCAAACCTCATATTAAAAGTTATTAAAAACTAAAAATCGGTAAGTTTTACTGGAATCTTCTCAGAATTATCGATCTGGTGCTTTCATCTCATTTAATCGCACTTTGTGATGAGGTGGATCGAAACAAATATTTTTCATAATATTTTTCTCTGTACAATTATATTTGTAATCATACTATATATATATTTTTATATGTAATACTCTCTCTCTCTCATTTCATCAGAATATATTTTAGACTATTCGCCGAAAAAGTTGCCGTGGATTATGGGACGCGCTTTCCCCCCCCCCTCCGTGAAAAAGGTCTTGCGGATTTTCTTCAGGAAAATACAGTATTTTTTAAAGAGTTATTTGATGGGCATGTATTTTAATCATCAATAATTTTTAATGTTATTAACATAGATCTAAACATTTGTGAACAATTGCTATTGTTATACATACGTACGTTGCTGTGAGTCTCGGATTGTACCAGAGTTTAATGGGTTTGGAATACTTGCCTATCACCAAATTCGTAATTTTAAACTACAATCAAATGGTGTGGTCGACACTGAACTTGCACCTTCTTTTCAGCAATCACGCCACATCAGCTGGAGGACTTCTGACATCAAAGATTAACGTAGACACGTCTCCAACTAACAGGGCTCCTACAACCTAGTGTGGGAGAATGTGGCTACCTCCCAGATGCTGGCTGTTTCAAGTGCTGCTTAACTTTGCTGATCTCACGAGAAGTGGCGTGATGCTACTGAAACTCGTACATACATAGCAATGCAGGCGAGCAAAGGCAAGGTTAAAGGATTTTAGAGTACTCCTTCATTGCCAAGCTTCGTAATTTTCAACCACGGCCAGATGACTAGGTAACATCTGAGCTGGCACCCTCCTGAGCCAGATTAACGTGGACGCATCCCTCGAATCCACAGAGTTCCTGCAACTTATTGAGGAAGAATGTGGTCACCCTCCCAATTTCAACGCACGGCAAACGATGTTTCATTTTGATCTTAACGGGAAACGGCGTGAAAGCCAATGGAGCTCTCATATGCTTGTTAACAGACAGTTATAATCACCATTTCATTTGTAATTTTTTTTGGCTGGATGACGTGAAAAGCATTGGATCCAAGAGGGACGAAATAAAACTTTTCACGGAGAATGTGAAGCATAATTCTTATGCTTATATGTTTATGTAACAAAGGTATGGCCGTCTGTCTCTTTTCGGTAATGTGTATCCAAAACTGCATGCTTTTCGCATAATCATTCTAAGTACCTATGTGAAGTGGATGAATGACGGTGAGACCGATAGCTTATGCCGCGGTGTTAAACATGCATTCACCCTTATGTCAAGAAATCGTTTGCTGTCCTGCTTCTTAAAATGAGATTGATATGGTAGACACCTCTGAATTATATCTTATAAATATTTTTCTTGAAATCGCGTATTGTATTTGGTCACCTACTGAGCTGTTATCTGTCGCTGATCTTGTTCATCCGAGCAGTACTGCCACCGACATCCCGTGTTGTTAATGACGTATGAATGTCCAACATCGTGACTTTTGCTACCGGATCACCGTTATTCGTTCACGTGGCATAAGTACTTGAAAACGACAGCTGGCGAATCACCTAAGTGCTTTTCTGTTTCGCAGATATTCGCACCTCCATCTTCGGGCAGCAGCAGTACTCCGTATCTAATTTGCTTAAATCAGTTACCTTTCCCTTAATATAATATACTTAATCCCCCGTGGATTGTATATCGTTCACACTATACAATCTTCCACGTAGGTCATATGATTCCGCGTACTTCAAGGCGATTATTATGTTTTGTTCTTAAGTGTATATATAATTATATAACATTGTTTTCCTCAGTGTATATATTAATGTCACAATTCTTAAAAAATTTCTTTTTTTATTTAGATGACGGGGAAAAATTTTAAGAAGTCTTCTGAATCCATTGATAGCTCAGCTGATTCTTCTAAAAAACCATCTATGAAAACAGCTAGTGATGTTATTTCAAGATTGCAGTGGGATGATTCACTTCCACAAGAAAAATTTTTCGTTGGATATTTAGACAGATTTGATGGCATCATTGAAAAACCCTTTACCTCTTTGGATTGGAGAAATCCAGCTGTAGTGGATAATTATACACTGGCATTACCTAAACATAGAATTCAGTACTTTAAATATTTGAATAGAAAAGTTTGGGATAAAGCTACTAGGAAAGACATTATGTTTGGATCTACTGGATATCCTCAAACTATTCATGAATTTATTTCTATGGTTGATCAAGATATATTAGATTTCCAAGAAGAAGATATAAATGTACCTATTTTAAATTCTTCAGATTTTATTTGTGAAGCTGCGGATGATGGACAAAGTGAAGATGATTATGATATGTCAGAGAGATCTAATTTTTTCATTGCTGCTAGAATATTAGATGAAAGTACAGTCAGTAATTTAAAGAAAGTTTCGGATTATATTAAATCCAAAGACGATCTTTTAGCTCAGTGTTGTATGCAACCAGAAATGCTACATTTAACATTTTCTATTCTTAAATTAGATTCTCCTGGTGATATATGCAATGCTATCTCAGCTTTGAAAGCTTTGTCTGAACAGACTCTACCGAAAGTTACTTTAGAAATTGATAGTTTAGATAACTTCGAGCATCGTGTTTTGTATGCTAGAGTAGAAAAAACGGAAGAGTTGATGACACTGAGAAATAAATTAGTTAATGAACTTATATCTAGAAATGTTAATATTACTGATAAATATAAGTTTGTTCCTCATGTTACTGTTGCAAAGTTGTCACGTTCAATCTCTAAACTTAGACATAGTAATTATATTGATCAATATTTATATCTTATGTTTGAAGATGATTATTTTGGAAAACAAGTGGTTACTGATTTACATCTATGTGAAATGGGAGCACAACGTCGTGAAGATGGATTTTATCGTTGTGCCCATGAAATATCATTACTAACTTCATAAAACTTAAATTTTTTATATTAATTTGTGTAATATTTTATTGAATAAAACATTTATATTTTAACTGAAGTGTTCTTTTTAAATAAATTTAATACAATTACATTATTTTCTATAAACACTGCTTTATACAAGTCTTCCTAGATTTAAATTTTAAAAGTATTGTAATTCATTTCCTTTACTTATATTACCTTTGAATTCTGCAACTAAATAGAATTTAAACAATACTCTTTTTGTATAGAATGTATTAAAATTTAGTTTTAAGAAATTTAGAATAGTATGCGACAAAAAATTCTTTTTTGAAAAAAGATTATTGGAACTTGATAACTTATATGCAAAATTTTTCATTGTAGTTTGCATCTGTAAAAGATATTACGTTTTATGATCGCGATGATTTACCTCTTGTTTAATTTTACGAACTTTCATTTTAAAACTTAAGATTTCAGAAAGTTCTTTACAAATATTTAGAGTAATTATATATTTAGCTTAATTTATACATAATTGTTCGTGCTGAAAGGTACGATTTCTGTGATGAACCTTTACTGCGTTATATGAAGTGTAAAATCCAATTTTCTTTTGTGCTTCGAAAGAAATAATATTTTCATGCAAAACACAACGCATTTTTTTATAAAAACAACAAAGTAATTTAAATTGCCAACTTTAAAGTCCATTAGAAATTTTTAAAACACAATTAAAAATATTACAATTAAAAAATTAAATAAAAATAGAACTATTGAGTCGAAAATAAATTAAAAATATACCTGATTTTTATGAAACCTGAACTCTATACTGTCGGGATCAAATTTCCTTTTCTTTATTTTAAAAGTGAGAAAAAACATCTTTTTAATCACGTGTGGCTAACTTCTGATATTGGTTGTATTTAAACCTCAGGCCATGCTTTGTTTCTTTTGTGATGAATTTACAATCAAGAAATGCCTTGTTTGTTTAAATATTTCAGTTTTAAAATCTGATGATGGTAGTATGTAAGCACAAAACGAATGAGAATGATAAAACAAATCTTGATTTGACTCAAAATGGTTTTCAGTGGCTAATCTTCCATATTTAAAACAACTCTTGTCATGAATAGAAAATCATGACAATTATCATTTGTATTCATGTGTGTTATTGGGAGAATATTCTTGCCTTAATCTTAAATTTTCTGATGACCAATACCATATAAAAAGTAAAATTGTTATTCTTCGTCTTCCTGTTTAATTATTTTCTAAAATAGAAAAAAAAGCAAAAATAATTTTTTTAACTTGATTGCTATTTATTGACATGAAGTAGAGGATACATTTGTAATTAAAGGCAATGTAGAAAAAATAAAGAAAATTTAGTTTATTCGGAAAGATAGTATGTGAAGAAGTAATTCAGAGCAATAATTTGATTGCCTGAAACTGATAAACGCATTGTTGCAAATGATGCAAGATATTTAAAATGACAAGGTCCATTCGAAAATCCGGACATTTGTTTTTGATGAATATGATAATGTTATTGATAAGTGAGAAATGCTGTTTCTCTAATGAAAAATTGCATTTTTCAAGTTCTGAACAGCAAAATAATACGAGCCTCGCAGTAACATGTTCTAATAAGTCACAAACTTAGGACATAGGATCTGTTAGAACTGTAAATCTATCACTTTGTAGTACTAATGTGTCAGCATGAAAGAAATCATCAATTAGACAAGATGTAAAATGTCTGGAATTATCGCGATTTATACAAAGAAAGAGCCATAGGTACAGTGTATGTGAGATTTAAAGATCCTGTCCATACTTCGGAAACAAATTGTCATACAGAATTATATGTTTGTATGTATCTATGCTGAGAGCCACAGATACCATACAATCAATCAATAATCTGACCTTTGCAGTATCCCATTGATCTTTTGCTAAAGAATGTCGTTTTCTCTGTAGCAAAACTGAACTTATTTGTAATTCTTTCCCACTTATTTGAATTAAAGCCTGTTAATTAATTAAGTTAAATTTGAATTAAAGCCAACAATAACCTAGCATTCAATCAGGATATTCAGCAGTCTATCCTTAGCCCGTGAAATAAGAGACGAATAGAATAAGCATCAATTTTGTGCATAGAGACCACTGTTGAATGTGTCTCATATGAATGGAATAACACTACGTACATAAAGACCAATTTTATGCAGCTACTTCGAATTATTTGGAGATCATTTAGCATCTTATTGCTATGACTATGCGGCTGAATAAAACCTGTCCCAAATAGAGTGACACTCATCATTGATATCAAAACAAAGGACATCATCTGAGCTTCTCGTTATCATCGTTGCCGAATGCACATGACGTAGAATTTGGTTTACGTAACAGTTAAGAAAAAAGGAAATTATATTATACAGAATTTTTATTCATAGTTTCGTTGTCTCTGGATTTTTTATCTGAAGGATTTATAAAGAACTCAACATTTTTATGAAACTCGATTTGTTTTCAAATAGATTAAAGTACAATCATTATTATTGATATTTTGTCTTATCATTTGTTATTCTAATTATTATTCATTATTAATTTTGTATTTATCAAAACAAAATTTTTAATATTAAAAAATATTTTTGAGATATTTGAATAATTTAATGACATTTTCTATGTTTTAATGCTTTTTAAAAAGGTATTGAAAAATGGCTTCTTGCATTCAAATAAATTATGTACTAGCAAAATTAGTAAGCATTTTACTAAAATTTTAAGCACGATTTACTTGAACCAGTTAAATACCATCATTGTAATTGTATTATGATTATAATAAAAAATATTTGAAATATTTTGCATTAAAAAATTGTAAGATTGGTTAAAATGTAAATAAACTATAAACAAAATTCAATAAATATCATAATATTGTAAGTGACTAATTGTATAGAAAACATCAACTATATAGAATGGCAAACAGGAAATTTTGAAAATATTAAATGTATGAATTATAATTCTGTAAACCTATGTGATATAGTATCATTCATGGTAAGTGCATTTAATTCCGTATAAAACTACATGCTGTAATATCAAATAAGTTATGCTAACGCAAGTCAGAAATGTATGTAAACGGAAGCAAAAATGTATATTATTTCAATTATGTACAACAATGATGGTATAATTTTACTATGTAGAAGATAAAGTAAAAATTTTTTATTTTTTATTTAATTGCATATAAAGCTAGATTTAAAAATGTTAAATTTATTACCTTTATAAAATATATATACTAATATTTACCTTTATAAAATACTAATTTGTTATCTTTATAAAACAACTGTACATAATTTTGCATTAATGAAATACTGTAGCTTTCTAATCAATAGGTTATTATTATTATTATTATTATGTACATTAAATAAGTTGTATGTGTTTTCCATTCAAGTTTTTCCATAAGTCAATTTTAAATGCATGCAGTTAAGAAGTGAAGAACAAACTATTAATATGGAATTAAAATATTTATTTTTTGTATATTAATCAAATTTCATAATTTTCCCTCCTAAGTTTCTTTCAGTTATATTGAAATTCTATGTCACAAATATTAACAAATCTTAAAACACAAATCTTAAAACTAATTACTAATATGTCAAGAGTTTGTTTTCAATAAATTATCAACATAAAGTATAATAATTATTAACAGACAAATTTTATATTTTCTAAGAAGAATGTAGCATTAGTTCGTAATTCTTAAAGACATTATGAATTTAAATAATTGCTATTATCGTACTGTGAAAAGTTATCATCAGGGCCGGCGATAGCAGCTTCGCCGCCCCGGGCAAAGAGGTAAAATGCCGCCCCTTTATAACAAAAATTAAAAGAGATAACCTAAACCCTTTCCAAGATTAATGGTAAAATAAAACGAGTAAAAAAATTGCAATCATCAGCAATGTTGAAGTTTTGATTAGCAAAAAAATATTTATTTATTTATGTTTTTGGCACTAAATTAAAATTAGGGTTGCGCAGAAAAAAAAGGAAAGAGTCATTTCTGGTGCATACTTATAAAATACCGAACAGATATTTAAAAAAAAGTAAAACAAATTATAAAACCACTAAATATTAAAACTTCATTACATATTAAAAATACATTTAATCAGAGAGTTGAAATTAAAAGTGTTTTTTTCTCACTTTTAATTCTGGAAATTGTTCCTCGGTAGTTGTGAAGCGTAAAAATGTTTTAATTAATTTTAATTTGGAGAAACTCCTTTCTCCACTTGCCACACTTATTGGGAGAGTCAGCAA
>JAPDSC010065941.1:274609-289004 GCA_026290005.1 Latrodectus geometricus | reverse complement strand
ATATATATATATATATATATATATATATATATATCATAAAATTATATAATTTTTATATAATTATATATATAATTATGTACATGATTTTTAGAAATGTTGTATTTTTAAAATAATATATCAATTTACAACTACTGATTATGAATACCTTATTATTGGCGTACAAATGTTTGCTCTTATTATACATGGGAATTGTAATTTTACCCTTGAATTTTGAAGCAAATTTCACTTGGTTTTGGAATGTCTCTCTGTTATTATTAATTAGTGATCATATTCATTTCGGTTTCTGCAATTTCAGTTTATTAAAATTTGTACTGAATATAAAAATTACAATAAATATCATTTTGGAAAAGATAAATTATCTTCAAAACTGATTGTGGTAGAAGTAACTCATTAGCATATTTTATTTTTAATTAGAAATAACAGAGTATTAATAGCTAATAGTTTGTCAATCGACTGTATTTGAAATTTATTATGTGTAAATAATGTTTTTATTTCATGCTTTCAATAATTTTGGTTCATAAAAATATTTTTTATGATACGCTTTTCCTATTTAAAAAAATTCGTGTCTCTGATTTTCATAGTTTCTCTAAATAAATGTTACTTGATTTATCTTTGTATTCACCATGGTTCTGGGTAAGAATTTAATTGTAAAACAACTTTAGCATTTTCAGAAAATCATATGAAAATTATAAACCATAATTATCAACATTTCTCTGATATTGTATTTTCTAGTTACATTAATCTGGTAGCATTTATTTCCTTAGTGTATATGCTTTAAAGAGTTATAGATTAAGGAATTTTTTTAATTTTTTATTGAATTAAGTGAGAAATTTAAATGAAGATATTATTTTGTTTATTATTATATATTAAATATTTGAACACATAAAAGTAAGTATTAAAATAATTTTTTTTTTGGAAAAAAAAAATACATATATATAAAGTCATTTTCTGTAATATTTATTAAGTCTGTTTTAAATTTTTTAAAAAAAGACAAAAGATACTTAATTATTTTAAAATTAATCAGCTGGAACTTAAAATTAGTGAATCCATTTATAGTTTTGGAACTTAAAAATGTTCACATTCTACACTACTGGCCATTAAAATTGCTACACCAGGAAGAAATGCAGATAACAAAATGATATTTAGTGGACAAATATATCATACTAGAAATAACAAGTGATTAAACTTTCAAAACATTTGGCTGGATAGATCCGGCGAAATCAGTACCCAGAACAACCACCTCTGGCAGTAATAACAGCAGTTATACGCCTGGGTATTGAGTCAAACAGAGATTGGATTGCATGTACAGGCACAGATGCCCATGCAGCTTCAATACGATGCCACAGTTCATCAACCGTAGTGACTGGCGTTTGGTGACGAGCCAGTCGCTCGGCAACCATTGACCAGACGTTTTCTATTGGTGAAAGATCTGGAGAACGTGCTGGCCAGGGCAACAGCTGAACATGTCCCGTATCAAGGGAAGTCCGTGCAATACCGGCAACATGCGGTCGGGCATTATCCTGCTGAAACGTAGGGTTTCGCAGGGCTCGAATAAAGGGTAGAGCCACGGGTCGTAACACACCACCAGAAATGTAACGTGCATTGTTCAAAGCACCGTCAATGCGAACAAGAGGTGACCGAGACGTGTATCCAATGGCACCCCATACCATCAAGCCAGGTGATGGGCCTATATGACCATGACGAATGCACGCTGCCAGTGTGTGTTCACCACGATGGCGCCAAACACGGATGCGACTATCATGATGCTGTTACACAGAACCTGGATTCATCTGAAAAAATGACGTCTCGTCATTCGTGCGCCCAGGTTCGTCGTTGATCACACCATTGAAGGCGCTCTTGTCTATGACACAGTGTCAAGGGAAGCCGCAGCCATGGTCTCCGAGCTGAGAGTCCATGCTGCTGCAAACGTCGTCGAACTGTTCGTGCAGACACTTGTTGTCTTTCAAACGACCCCGTTTCTTGACTCACTGCTCGTGACGTGGTTGCACGATCCATTACGGCCATAATATGCCTGTCTTCTCGGCTGCTAGTGATAGGTGGCCGTTGAGATCCCGCATGGCGTTCCGTATTACCGTCCTGAACCTAACGATTTCATATTTTGCTAACAGTCATTGGATCCCGACCGACGCGAGTAGCAATACTGCAATTAGATAAACCGCAATCCCGGTACAATACAATTCGACCTTTATCAAAGTCAGAAACGTGCTGGTACGCATTTCTCCTTCTTACACGAGGCATCACAACAACTTTTCACCAGGCAACAACGTTCAAATGCAATTTGTGTATGAGGAACCGGCTGTACAATTTCCTCATTTAAACACAATGTATGTGTTGCTAATGGTGCCTGCTTTGTCTGAATGCGCTGAAAAGCTAATCATTTGCATATCACAGCACCTTCTTCATTTCGTATAAATTTCACGTCTGTAGCATGTCGCCTTCTTGGTGTAGCAATTTTAATGGCCAGTAGTGTATTTGTCAAACAATGCAAGTTCTTTTCCTATATCAAAGAAGAACAGACTGAAAAAAATAAAACTTAGCTTAATTTTTAAAAACTGAAAGACAATCACATTTTTGTAGTAATAGAAATAATGATATTACGCTATGATGTATTGATATTTCCTAAAAGTTTAATTTTCTTACAAACGAAAATTGATAGCATACATTCCGTTTCTTCAAACTATTTTATTTCATATCAAGTTTCTAATTCTAGTAAATGTACATGAACTATAAAGTATATTAGAAAAACTTATAACAATTTGTTTTCAACAATCACAATAACTAGATATCTTAACTTAAATACGCCTTTTTTCTGAGAATGAAAGAGCAAAGTGATAAATATATAATAATGGTGCTTTTTTCAGAACAGTAATTTCTCATCTTTTCAGTATGGTAAGAAAATTGTAAAGGGTTTTTAAATCTCAATGACATATTTTCCGTGATATTATTTTGAAAACCAGTCTTCAATATTATTTGATATCTTTTAGGATAGTAAAGAATAAAAGGAAAACAAGTTATGAATATTTTCATATCTGAATGTGTCGTCAGACTTTTGAATATTGCGAATGTTTTTTTGAATAATATAATTTAAAAATAAAAATGAAATATTAAAGGCAAAGTTTAACCTAACATTAAAAGTTTTCAATATAATGATTCTTCTTTCTAAATGAAACATAAAATTCAAAATTAGATTATCAATATAGACTTAATTATACAAAGATAGCTATAAATTAAGGATAACATGAAAATACACAGAAATCGAACGCGCTCATAAGGAAAAAAGCCACCTGTAGAAATATCACATAGATGGTCAAGCATTATATGTAAATTATAGGAAGGCACCTAATGACGCCAAGCGGACGCCACAATGATGAGAGTGTAAGAGTGGGGTATACACGGACCAGTTGGAAAGAAGAAAACTTGTTCAAAACTGATCCGTACTGTGCTCAGTGAGACAATGCATATGGATGTTATTTTAAGTGATTATCGGCCATTTGGAATTCGATTGTAAACAATTGGCAATAGCCGAGGAACTCGGTATCTCTCAAAGTGTCATCTCTAGGCTGTGGCAACGATTTCAAGATGATGGAAATGTCAGTAGTACAGGTAGCCTCCAGGTGACAATGCCAAATGAAGACCGGTATTTGGCAGTATCCACCAAAAGAAACAGACAGAGCACCGCAGCAGACATATCTGGTGAATTATCATCCATCATGGGTATGATCGTTTAAAGGCAAGCCATGTAAAGAAGTTTGAAATTGCATGGTCTACATGTCCACAGATCTATCAGGTTTTCTGTATGGTAACTTCTTGTCGTCAGAGTTTAGACTGGAGTAGAAAACATGCAATATTGGCGTTGTTACTGTGGGCTTGTGTTAAGTTTACCGTTGAGTTGCTTAGCTTATTGTCCGATTCATATCAGAACTAATCTATAATAATGACATTCAAAATGAAATTTAATTGCGATATAAGTTATATTTGTATTCGAGAATATGATTTAAAATGAAATAATAATTATTGCAAGATAAATTGTAATTAATAATATAAATTGAGTATGATAAAATAAAAATAATATGCAAAAAATGGTACAAAAAACTTCATTTCACCTTTCGAAGCATTAAAATTATTTTACAAACAATACGCAAGAAGCAGATTGATAAATTGAGAGCAATATGATTTTATTGATTTTTAACTTAACTTATAAATTAAAAGTTTTCTTAAGGAGTATATAAAAAGTTAAATTTAAAATTACATATTCTTATATTTCATAAATAAGTTTATTAATGTGTAGTTAAAAGTAACTTAATTCATTGAGAAGAGTTTGCAGTTGAAAAATTCCTACGCTTTTCATATTTAAGTAACAATGATTTTTAGAAAAATTTATGAGTGACATCCTTTTTAGAGTTTTATATTTACTCAAATCCTATGAATGGACAGAAAATGTTTTCAATTATAAGCATAGAAATATTTAATAAATATAGTAACTATAAACACAAGTACACACACACAGTAGAACTTTTGATTAGTCAAATGTATTTATAAGCCCAATTTGAAATTCTTAGTAAAACCATACAGGGTCAATTGGGGAAGTGTTTGGAGAGGTTGCGTGCCATAAAATAAAATTAACATATTACACAGATGTTTTTCAAAAATACTACCACTGTCGAATTTTCGAGCAAAAATAACTATGGAGATTAATTCCAAGAAAGATTAGAGCGGATAACTTGGGTGCTCTGATCTTCATTAAAAAGGAATTAAAGAATATGGTTCCTTGGAGATTATTGCAGATCACTTCTCATAAAGATCAGATAGGAGTTATTTTTGACCATGATCTACCCAAAATTAAACATGATTATAATCAGAATTCAAATACTAAGTCTAGATTTATTGCCCCAGAAAACAATTTTCCAATGAGATGCAAAAATTTTACTTTGGGAAATATAATTCTAGAAAAAACAGTAGTAATTAGTTGAAAAGGACAATTCTTATTTTCATTCTGGAACTAACTATTCACTTTAAGTAATTTGACTAAATGCAAGTATTTGTAAAGATGAGTGTATTGTCTATTTGATGACATTAGTTTATTTATTTGATTATGTAAAATTCGTATACTGTAAGTAATTATACCTTATGGCTTGATATTAATATTGGAGGGCAACAGATTGAATTCTTGGTTTCATATTCCATATGAAATAAAACAATAAACATTTTTTAAAACAAGATACTCTTGCTTATAGAAACTCAGGTTAAAACCCAAGCAAAAACAACAAAGCGAGAAAAGATCATGTCCAAGGATAGTACAAGACACTGCCCCTAAGACTGCCAAAAAAGGACTTGAAGGAACTACATATAAGGAGACTTTGATGGTGGTCAAAATGGCGGTGATTCTCGAGGGACATCCTTCAAAGTGGTTATCAGATGAACAGACTTCAGACCTGGAGTTGTTGATAGCCAACAAAATCACAAGAAATGATAAGGGCTTCGCCCCCACTTTTCTTTCTTGCAGACTAGATAATGGGGCACTTATTATCAATTGTTCAGATCTG
Source organism: Latrodectus geometricus (assembly GCA_026290005.1). Lineage (NCBI taxonomy): Eukaryota > Metazoa > Arthropoda > Arachnida > Araneae > Theridiidae > Latrodectus > Latrodectus geometricus. The sequence continues at coordinate 283,440 of JAPDSC010065941.1, read as the reverse complement.
GAGAGCTCTAAGTGGCTGGAACAGACTGTCAATGAAATAAACTACTGGCAGGAGCAAACTCTTTTGGTGGGTGAGGCAAGGAAACTTGTCAGAACCACTAAAATCATTGCTAAATGGCCAAAAGTCTGCAGCAGACTGGAGCCCAAAGAGCTCTTGAGGAAAATCGAGGCACAAAATGGTGGGGTTATCTCTACCGACTGGAATATATTCCATCGGAAGAATGAACCATCAGGACAGACCATCGTCCTTAGCGTGTCTGAAATGGATGCGGCTACACTTGGGAGAAGGGGATATAAATTTTATATTGGACTTCACCAAGTTCAAGCCAAAGTCCTTGACAAACCTTCAAAAACTGATGGGGAAGAAGGTTCTTCAAGCCAACATCCACCACAGTAGAAGTGGCACCACAGACCTCGCTAAGAATTTTCCTGGTGAGGATTTTCACCTGGCTCTGATTCAAGAACCCTGGCTTGTCAGGGGTAGAGTCAGTGGCCTTAAAGGAAGAAAAGGTAAGCTCATTTATGATCTTAACAGTGAAGCTAGAGCCTGCATCCTTATAGATAAAGATATTGAGGTTTTACCACTAACCGAATTTATTCATAGGGACCTAACAGCAGTGAAAGTCAGACTCAACATAGAGGGAAAAGATAGAGAAATTGTTTTTGGCTCTGTCTACTTACCCTATGAAGAGAAGACTCCACCTGATCCAACATTGCACAAACTCTTGCAGTTTTGTGCAGAACACAAATTGCAGGCAGTCCTTGGGCTAGACTGTAACTCTCATCATATTGTCTGGGGCAGCACAGACACGAACAAAAGAAGTGAGTGTCTTTTGGAATTTATTCTTAACTATGGTTTGGATATTTTAAACAAAGGCAACGATCCGACTTTTATAGCTTCTAACCGATCTGAAGTAATCGACATTACTTTAGCAACACCAGCTATTAGTAAAAATATCACGAAATGGCAAGTTGATGGGAGACCATCAGGTTCAGACCATCAAAACATCCACTTTGAAATAAACTCCAGTATAAATATTGACCGCCGCTTCAGGGACCCCATGAGGACAAATTGGAAGAATTTCCAAAAGGATATCATGGGGCTAACTGAACTAGGGGGATATTATATTAGAGACAATTATGATCTAGAAGTCACAGCAGAAACTCTGCAGAGTGAAATTCTAGGCTCATACAATAAAAATTGCCCAATGCGGACCAAAAGAGCAAAGCCACAGTGTCTTTGGTGGAATAACTCTTTGGAAACTGAAAGGGCAAATGTTAGAAAACTTTTTAACAAAGCAAACAAACATGGTGAATGGGACAACTACAAGAGAGCACTCACTAACTATAACAAAAATGTTAGGAAAAGCAAACAAGAATCCTGGAGAAAGTTCAGTGAAGAGGTGAATTCAATCTCTGAAGGAGCTAGACTCCAAAGAATCCTTAGAAGGGATGAACCTATAATGGTTGGAACCTTAAAGGATGAGGATGGCAAATTTGCTAGTACCGGAAAAGAAGTAATGGAAGTTATGGCCAAAACTCACTTTCCGGGAGCCATTGATATTGATAGCATCGAAGGGCAGCATTCCATTGGTTCTGTAAAAAGAATTCAAAGAAATCAATGGACCTATGCTAAGAGCATTATCAATCATGATAAAGTGAGGTGGGCTATTTCCACCTTCAAACCTCTCAAGAGTCCTGGACCTGACGGAATCATGCCTGTAATGATCCAGAAGACAGGGGATCTTATTATCCCTGTGCTAACTAGAATATACAGAGCTAGCTTAGCACTGGTATGTATTCCAAAGCTATGGCAAAAGACTAGGATTATTTTCATTCCTAAACCTGGAAAAAGCTATGACCAGGCTAAGTCTTTTAGGCCAATAAGCTTATCTTCATTCTTTCTCAAAATTATGGACAAAATCATTGATAGGCACATCAGAGATTACCTGGGTAGTAATAGTCCCTTGCATAATCTACAGTTTGCCTACCAACCTGGCAAATCTACAGAGACAGCGTAACACAAGCTTGTATCTAAGATTGAGGACACCCTGGAGAGAAAGGAAATTGCCTTAGCCACTTTCCTAGATACCCAAGGTGCATTTGATAACACCTCTCATCTATCCATCCTTAATGTATTAAGGGATACAGGGATTGACCATGCAATGTGTTCATGGACTAGGACCCTGCTTTCGGATAGAACTATACAAATGAAAATCTTCAATGAGACATTTGAAAGGAAGACAACCAGAGGCTGTCCACAAGGAGGTGTATTATCACCATTACTTTGGAATCTGGTTGTAAATAGCCTATTAAAACATCTTAATTCTCTAGGTTACTATACCCAGGGGTATGCTGATGATATTGTCATACTCATCCTTGGTAAAGACTTTAACATAACTTGTCAACTAATGCAAAATGCTCTAAGTTATGTAGGCAAATGGTGTAAGGAAAGGAATCTGGATATAAATCCACAGAAGACCAACCTTATACCATTCACAAGAAAATTAAAAAAGGATGGATTCTTTATCCCAAAACATTTTGATTTTGAAATCAACGTTGCTTCTGAGGTGAAATTTCTGGGCTTAATTCTAGACCAAAACCTCACCTGGAATAAACATGTTGACTACAAAATCAATCAGGCAAAAAAATGCATTATGACATGTAGACGCATGCTTGGTAAAAACTGGGGTCTACAGCCAAAAATGATGTTTTGGATGTACACAGCAATTGTCAGGCCTACTTTTACATATGCATCTGTGATATGGTGGTGTAAGGTGGAACAGAAAACTGTGAAGGACAAGCTAGGAAGTCTGCAAGGAATGGCCTGCTTGTGTATCACAGGTGTAATGTCCACAGCACCTACCAGAGCACTAGAGGCAATTCTGGACCTGACTCCACTAGATATCTTCATATGAGGCGCTGCCAGAATAACTGCATATAGAATGAAATTGCAAAATCAGTGGTGTGATAAGCCCTCTTCTGAAGGTCATACTACTATTACCAAAAAAATCGACCACCCAACTCTCCAAATGCCTTCAGACGGCATGGAAAGAACATACGTGTTTGAAAGACCATTCGAGGTAGTTTTTCCTACCAGAAAAGAATGGAAAAACAGCACGATTGAAATAAAAAGCAATGATCTTATCTGGTTTACTGATGGATCAAAAAAAGGCAACCTCTCAGGACTGGGGGTCTGTGGCATGGCACCAAGATTCAGTCTTTATAAGGGCTTGGGGAACATGCCACTGTCTTTCAGGTGGAGGTTCTTGCTATCGCCAACTGTCTGCAGATAAATTTAAAGAAGGGCTACCAAGGTAAGCGTATTCTTATTTTCAGCGACAGTCAAGCTGCATTGATGGCTCTCTACTCATTCCAAGTCAAATAAAAAATTGTAATGGAATGTAAAAATCTCCTTAAGGAACTGGGAAATGGGAATAAAATTATTCTTATTTGGGTGCCAGGGCATATAGGAATAGTAGGTAATGAAAGAGCTGATGAACTTGCAAAACAGGGATCCTTTTTCAATCCAATAAGAATGGAACCCTTTTGTGGGATCAACATAAAGACTACAAGGAAGGCCATTCAAAAATGGGAAAAACAGGAGATGAACAAAGTTTGGCGTGACTCTCCTGGACAAAAACATGCAAAAAGTATGATTTTCAACTCATCTGAGAAAATTGCATCTGAAATTCTTAGACTCCCAAGATTGAAGACTCAAGTAATTGTAGGCTTCATTACTGGGCACTATCATTTCAGGAAAAACCTTCATACAACGGGACTTTTTAAACAGGAACCAATTTGCAGGAAATGCCTTGCAGGGGTAGAATCAGCTCATCACATCCTATATGAGTGTGATACTCTTGCCCTTACAAGATTCACTACTCTAGGTCAGCGTTTCCCAACCTTTTTTGGCCAAGGCACACTTGTCGCGGGGAAAAAAATCACGAGGCACATCACCATTAGAAAATGTTAAAAAATTAACTCTGTGCCTATATTGAGTATAATAAAGTAATTCTCTTGAATAGGAATCAAATAAGCACAAAGAAAGTATTTTATAATTACTTTATTATGAAATATTAAGTAAAAAGAATAGTAAAAAATTATAAAATACTTTCAGTGCGAAACCTGGGCCTGTTTGGCTGAACACAAAGCTGATATTCTGGCTGGAATCGAAGAAAGATACACAAGTAGCTCTTCGTCAACAGTTCTCAGTCTCTCTCTGTATTTGGTTTTCATAGCAATCATGCTTGAAAAGCTAATCTCACACAGATATGTAGTGGAAAAAGGGAGCAATGTCAAAATAGCTTTGTTTGCCAGAAAGGGGAACTCCTTGGCAGTATCCAACCAAAAACTATCCAAAGGTAGATCAGCAAATCTTAGCTTGCAACCACGATTTTGTCTCAGTTCAATTAGTTCCTCCTGCTCCTGTAAAGTCATTTCCTTTCCAACAACTGATGCTGAGCTATAAGGGTTTCTAACCCAGTCAAGGCATTCAGTGGAGACCGAAGAGAAATAAAATGACAACTTCTCCTCAAGAGTTTTTAAATGCTTAACTATTATCTCACACAGTGCAGCAGTGTGAACACCTTGCCATTGCATGGTGAGTGTGAACATTTCAAGATTGCCACTTTCCACGTGTTGATGCCAGAGTTGCACCTTTGAACGGAATCCATTTATTTTATCTGTACTTGTAAGCAGGTTTTCATTTCGGCCTTGCATTCGGGTGTTCAATTCATTCAGATGATGAAATATATCTGCCAGGTATGCCAGCCTTGCACACCACTCATCACTTGCAAGCTGCTTTGCGTAATCTGACCCCTCATTTGTCAGAAACACTTTAAGTTCCTCCCGCAGCTCATACACACGAACCAAGACCTTGCCACGCGACAACCACCGGACCTCCGTATGAAACAGCAAGGTTTTATGCTTTGCTCCCATCTCCTCACACAAAGCTGCGACTTTTCATGGGTCATGACTTTACAATGTTTACCATGCGCACAACATCATCCAACACATGAACTAAGGCTGATGGTAAAGTCTTGGCTACGAGGGCCTCACGGCACACCACGGTGCTTCAAACGGCACACTGGTGTGCCGCGGAACAGCGGCTGGGAACCGCTGCTCTAGGTAATCCACATCCTAAAGAGTTACACCTAAACTCCATTGAGGGCCTATCAGACTTTATAAACAAAGTAGGTGACCCAAGGCAATGGAACTAGGAAAAAATTGGGCTTGGAGCATGGTACAAAATGCAACAATGCAGAGGTGCCACAAGCTCAAGAAGAAGAAGAAGAACTCAGGTTGGTAAATGAAACATGCAGCTTTAATTTCCATAAATCATTGTTGCACATATAAGTCAATCTCAATAAAATTTGCAAATCTTTAAATTAAGATATAATATTCTTCAATATTAAGGCTTGATAATTACAATTACTCAAGAAACTTGTATAGTATTTTTGCATGGATTTTTTGACTAATGACATATTTATTAACATAATACGTTGAGATAGATAAATATGATTTGTATTTCTCTATTTCTACATTTATAAATTATTTTTTTTTGGTGTAATATATAGAATGCTTAAAGTGGATTTCAATTTTGCGATGCACTTTACGATTGTTTACATATACAGCAAAGTACTGCTAACTGCATGCAATGTACAGAAACAGTATTGGCTTAGCTAGGTTAAAATTTGAACCAAGCATGTTTTATAGACTGATCGATAATCATACAAAGTGGGAGCTGAAATTTCTGAAAAATATAGCTTAGAAAAATGTATTATTTAGTAATATACAGCTTAGTAATATATTAATTGCTTGAAAAAATTGGGAAGCTTTTACAAAGTGAAACGTAATAAATTCTTAATAGAATAAGTTCTTTAGAATGAACTAATCCATAAACACTTAAATTGCTTATTTTTCTAATTTTCTTTTTCCAGTTATTTTTTTACCGATTTCATTTTTTATTGTATAAAGAAACTTGATTTCAGCTAATATGAAAAGGTGATTATCAAATGTAAATATTAAATATATATGTCGATTAATAATACTTTTTATCTGAATCGCATACAAAATTGCATTTTTAAAAGTTTTCTGTTATGGATATGTAGATATAAGCACATTTGAAAGCATATATATATATATATCAATCATGTAATACATACTACTGCTGATTATAATTAAACTTTAGAAAAAATGTTAAAACATTATTAAATCATTGTACGAGGGTCACTCTGAAATTTTTGAGATACAGCTAGGTTTTTAAAGTTATACTTACAAAATTTTAGGTATGTTCAAAGTAGTCTCTTCCAGCATCAATGCACTTTTGTAGACGAATTTTCCACAGATTAAGTGCCTCAAGCCATTCATTTCTTGGAATAGATGAAAAAAATGCATTTACAGCCACATCAATCTCTTCTACTGAATGAAAACGACGTCCACATAAGTTCTTTTTTAGATTAAAGAATAACCAAAACCCGCACATAGCTAGATCAGGTGAATACGGTGGATGTTCGATCACTTTAATTTGTTTTTGTTTAAAAAACTCAACTGTTAATCCGGCTGTATGTGAAGATGCATTGTCATGGTGAAGCATTAGTCCCCTAACATTCAGTTTTTGTAGAATTTCTGGAAGACATTTAGTGGTATACCAATTTGCTGTTACTGTCTTCTGTCCTTCCAACTTGATGGTTTTGACCAATCCCGTACTTCTGAAGAAAACGGCATACATTACTTCTTTCAGTGCGCGTTGTTTTTTTACCATTGTCGGCGTGTGGTCATCTTCAAAGACCCATAAATTGCTTTCTTGACGTGTTGGAACGTCAAAAAACGGTATGTACGTTTCATCTCCTGTTACAATTTTAGAAATGATGTGGGGGCCACCATCATTTAGCAATTTAAGAATTTCTTTACTGATTCTGAAAGGCTCCCCTTTTTGGTGCTCAGTTAGATTATGGGGAACCCAACGGCAAGCTACTTTTTTCATATGTAATTCTTCATGAATGATTTTGTGTATGGCTGCGGATCCAATGTTAAGTTCCTTCTGTATTGTTTGATAGGTACAGCGATTATCATCCATTAACATTTTTCGTATGGTAGACACATTATCCGGGATTACTGCTGACGGCGGTCTTCCTGTGTGTTCTTCATCCTGAAGAAAATTGTGACCTCTTCTAAATTCTCTAAATCATCTGAATACAATAGCACGAGCTGGAGATTCATCACCAAATGCTAATCGCAACCATTGAAAGCATTCTTCTTGATTTAATCCTGCTTGAAAATCGTAGAAAATCATAGCCCAAAAATTCTCGCATCAACTCCATTTTCTCTTCTGTTTAAAATTTATTATACGCTAAACAAGTTGAAGTAAGTCAGTAAAAAATCGTCTTCTGTGTTAAAATACTTTGTATTTTAAAATTAAGCCGTTATTTTTATTTTGTAAATTCTCGTCTGCGCGTATCTCAAAAATTTCAGAGTAACCCTCGTATAAGATAAAATAGAATAATAGCAATAACTTAATTCAATAAAAATGCTACTTGCAAAAATTAATATTTATAAAGTTCCTATATATTAAATGAAAAGTAAAGAAAAATAAAATTTTTTCCTTATATTTTTTATGCCGTTATTCTTTTTCTCCTTTTAGTATCTTGATTACCGTCAATAGCAAGAAAAGCTAAAAAACATACTTTAAAAGTATCTGAAGTTACTTTTGTCATATACTATTTTACTCACTCAATCGAAAATTATCTATTAATAAAAGTTATAAACCTATAATAGCACGTTAAATTACGTTAATAGGTTTTTAAAATATAATAGTATGTATCTAGACACTTTTTTAGTTAAAATGCGAGTTCACTGTAATTTGTGACTAGATAATGAATGCAGAAAATATCCTTGGCAATTTATTGTAAAATATCTATTTTAGTTACATTTATTAAGTTAAAATGTAAAATACTAGATTAAAATTTTGTCAAGTATGTGAAAATGCTTTAATTTGAATTTTTTTCTCTGAATTTTAGTTGATTTCCGTAATTTTAGTTGGTTTTCGAAATATTTTCTCTTTTCTATTTATTATCTTTAAATGAAATTATTTTAAAAAAGAATTATATTTATTGAGTGCATCTTTTTAGTTTTATGTATGACTAAAAAATTTACTTTTTTTTATTTTTTATTTTTGTTCGTGAAGAATATAGAGAATAATGAAAATATTTATTATTTATTTCAACAACATTTATAAAAAAATCAAAGTTATAAGACACAAAATTTTCACTTACATTTACAATTACAATTAATTTCATTTTCTAACATATCAGAAACATACTTAAATAAATAAAATAATCAAAATTTTGGTATTAAAAGACATTTCGATAAATATATCTGTTAAGCTGGCATTACAAAAATATTTTACATAAATGCACTTTTATAAATCCTCCATTATTTTTTTCTGTTCATTGTTAAATAAGAAAATTACTATAAAAATGAATTCTCTTAAGCAGAGAGTAAATTTTTTTGATATAGTCAAGTTGTATATATGAATTATTGTAACCAGTTTTTCATGTACTGGCATCATTATTTTTTGTTACTTCGCTTAAACAATGTTTGTATGTTTAAATGTAAAAATGGGATTGTAAAAAATCACTTTTTTTCTTTAAATTGGTCACTTTAAATTATTTTTCTTTCGAATAGTAGTCTTAGTGCTGGTTCGTAGAAAACTGTACTTACACTAACTCGAATTAACTGATTCTTAGTAATTCGCAGAGCTTTATTAGCCTGTTGAGCTAAGGCTTTGTGTGTGTGGCTGGAAGGTTCAACATAACCGACTCTTCAGTT
>JAPDSC010065941.1:253354-270090 GCA_026290005.1 Latrodectus geometricus | reverse complement strand
ACACACACACACACACACACACACACACACACACACACACACACACACATTGTAAATAAATAATTTAATTGATTTTTTTGGAAGCATTTTTAAAATTTACTAAGAAAAATAAAATGTATCAATTACAAAAATTGATAAAAAGTTATAATTTTTATAACAATGAGCTCCTATTTTTGAATGATTTATTAAAATTTATATATTTACTTTTCATTACGAATTCATGAAAAAAATTTTAATCGAAAAAAGTTTTTTCAAATATTAATAGTGTAAATATATTATAAGTAGATGACTTTTTTTTAAAATAGAAATAATTATGTTACTTATATTAATATATAATACACAATAATAAAATATCAGAACTTGTTATTAATTTACTAAAAATAGTCTTCAAAAATATTACTTAGATAAAAGCAACTTATTATTTACGAAAAATATGCTAGTAGAACACATTTCATATTAATTTACCATAACACGTACTATTTTAAAATTATTAGAAAATATTAAAATGGAGCTAGAAGGAAATTATATTAAATTTTCTATGTATATGTGGTAAACCCAATTAAATGAGAAAATATAAGCGTGTCTTATAAAAATAAAAACAAATAAGCCAGTTTAAATTATACTTTTTTTATTTTGCCACAAGGAGCAAATGTCCTTTGTCTTTAAGTTAGTTGATGCATTTTCAATCCAATTAATGTCACTTCGGTTGAGTTATTAATCTGAGCGGGGTATAACTAAAAACACTTCAACGTAAATAACAAGTTTCTTATTAGAAGATGTTCATGTCAAAGTGATATCTTTCTTTAGAAATTTTCTTAAAAATGGTTTTATTAAGTAGGCAAAATAAAAGCAATCAATTAAGTTTTATTTGTTCTCAAATTGGTGTAATATTCAATTATAATTTTTTTACAGAGTATATTTTTATCTATCAGTTTTCATTTATTTAATGACAGTTAGAGTCGGGATAGTTGATAGCTTAATGTTTAACTAAATTATGGTATGTAATACATGAGAGAAATTGCTTGTGACGGGAATAACTTTTAAAAAATCGATTTGTTTCAGAAGTCATTTTTGTTTTGAAAGTTTGTTTCAACTATAATTACATACAAATTTTCATGAAATGTTCTATGATTTATTTATTGTATTGTTATTTATTAATACTAGTGTCAAAAAAACTTTCAGATTTTGTTGATTATCTTCAGGATTACGAAATAAATTTCCAAAAAAGTTGGTTTGAATTCAGGTTAATATAAAAAATAAATAATTCTTAAAGATTTATAGTTCAAAAGCGTAATCATGCGTAAGAGTAATCGGAAGTGGAAAGTATGAAATAGGGTTTCAGAATCAAACAAAAATGCGGTAGATAGAGAACTACAGGCCTCACATCATTCTTTTACTTTGAAAAATGAAGGATTAGCTCGTACGATAATACGTCCCACTTGTTCAGCAAAACTCTTTTTAGACCTTGCATGACTTGGAGACTATAAGCTACAATTTCCCCCTTCATAGTTTTTATATATAAATTAAAAATTTATATACTAAAACTGTGTATTAAATTTAAAAATAATTTAATTTTAACGTGACAAATATATTATTTTTCAAAGTTTGTTTATTCAAGAAAATGAATTTATTTGTATGAAATTTGCTTTTTATCATATTAAAATATGATATTTATTGTCATTAGTTTATCATTTGCTTACAATTTATTCATTTTTGTTTGTTCTAGAATAATCTATATACCTAAAAAGCTGTCAACTATATTTGAATGCATAATGTAAAACTTTCAAAAAAATTATTATTTTATAAGAAGCCTTATGATTTTTTTTAAAACAAAATTATTTTCAAATATATGACAAGATTGCCATTACATTATTATGAAATATATGTCAAGTTTAATTTTACAGTATAAAGAAGGTGAAATGATATTTTACTCCCGGATTTATTAAAGAAGTTGAAGTCAGTTCGAAAGCAAGTTAATACTCTCTGATATTAGCATTTTGTTATTATTTATTTCTACATATTTATGAATAAATTTACACGTTAATTTGAACCAAAAATGGGAACAAATTATGCACACAAAATTTTTTTACGAAATGAATTTGTCAAATTATTATATTAAAAATAATAAAACCGAAATAATAATTTTGTTCAAAATGAAAAGCATTTTATGATAACATAGGTGAATCAATGCACATGTAAGTATTTTTAAACTAATTGCTATAATAATTAAAAAAATATTTTTCCTTGAAGCTATTCATTATAGTCAGTGATTCTACTGAAAATTTGAATTTGAATTGAAAAATACATACGAATATTTATTTGTAATTCAATAAATTTACTAAATAAAATTCTTAAAATATTTGAAAGATATATGAAAATAAATTAAGTATTCAGTGAAAAATGTTAAAAAAATTAATTATTATTAATGAAATGTATATTTGACTTACATGTTTTTTGTTAAAAAAATAATAAGAAGTTTAGTCATATAAGTTAATAGTTAGTCTAAATAACTTAATTAATAATTTATAAATAAAGTTTACTTGTAGAACATTTTTTATTTCGGTTTTTAACTCAAAAATAGTATAAAAAATTGCTGTATATGGTCATTAGAGAATTTTAAGAAGTATTACGCAATTGTGGGAAAGTATAAAAAATGGATTTTGTATGGTGTTAAGTAAATAAAATAAATTCATTTTTTAATAGAAAATATGTGTACTCGCTTCGTCTTAATAATTGGTAGATTGAAATACTTTAAATTCATTGACGAATGTTAACAATCTAAGGTACAAGTGAGTACATGGAAAACCCAATTAAAAAATTAAATATAAATGTTTATCAAAAACTAAATACTCAAAATTATTTGGAAAAGGATTTTTTTATACCATTTTAAATCGAAGTTTGTCTTTTAATTGTTAAAACTGGCCATACATTTTTCATTCAATTAATTCTAATCTCAATGAGCATTTAATTTTAATAGATATTATAAAGGTACACCTTAAGGCAATCAAAAATTTATTTGTTAGTTAAGCATTTAATACCAGAAGAAATTTCCTATTTGATTAGTGGAAATAAAAAAGAAAATTCTAATTGTTTGATAATCAATGCGAATATTAGCAACGATTTTAATTGAAATATAATTAGTTTTATTTTTGAACTTCCATTTTTATTTGCTATGTACAGAATGTATTAAAACTTAAAGAAGTTAATTAAAAAATATATGTCATATTGTGAAAATTAATTTTTAAAAATTATTTTTAATTTCCTTACAATTTTGCAATGTTACAGTTAGTATAATTAAGTTCCTAATTTTATTCAGCTTTTTTTGAAAATGTACAAATATATCAACTAGTTTCTAATACGAAAATTGCACTCCAAAATAAATTGTTTAAGAGTATGAAAATGTCACAACAATATAAGCTATTCAAAATGTTTTGTTAAACTGTTAATCTGTATGAGTCACAGTATACTAGATACAATAAAATAATTCGAGAAGTACAATAAAAATGCTTTAGAAGTGTGCACATGCATGGCATTATCATACTAAATCTAACGTTGATATTTTGTACCAGATACTCGTCACATTTTACAGTAGGAATTTAAAGGCTCATGAGTATCAAGATTGTCATTTATGTAAGCATGGACATTCTTCATTGTTGTTGTTGCCTAATTCCTCATGATCAAGCCTCAGGTTATCTAAGTTCATGTATCTTCAAATAAATCATAAGCAAAAAGAGGATTGTTAAAATAGGTCTATCATGTCTAAAACATCACAGGTCAGTATGTGATTGGGAGAGACTTGTGTAGAGTTGCAGTTGGTGCACTTGATATAGATTTTTCGCTCCTGGTCAAAAGAGAGAGATGTGTCCATATGAGAGCCTGTAAATGGTGGACTAAATGCTTTTATCTACGTTAATAGACTGTGATTTTATCCGAATCACCTTTCGTCACATTCTTTGTTCTATATATAGGTGAAGAGTTAAACATTCAGCTAAAAATTCATCCAAAGAAAAACGGATTTCTCGGAAAGAGTTTTTTTTACACGTGTTTAATGGATCATAATGCATTTTCACTCCCTTTGTATTACATGTACTCACTAAAAGTGGATTCAGTCTCATATAGAAATCTCTTAATTTAATTGTCAACCAGTAAAGACACTGAAATGCCTCCTTCTAATTTTTTCCTTCGCACGATGTATGCTAAATATAAATTTGTGGTCTTCTCTCTTAAAGTTATCTTCAATGATCTAAGTTAATTGGAGTTGCGATTGATCCCCAAGATTGTATAACGACAAATATTGATTGTGTGCTCGTCATAATAGTCATCATAAATAAAATAATGTTTTCATGGGAATTTCTATTTAAAATAATAATAATAAAATCTTGGAGAAAACGAATGTCGTTTTCTACAATAATTGGTTAAAAACTCATTTTCATTGTTCATTTAACATTCGAAACATTATAGGGATTTCTAAAAATGCAGTAATTTAAATTTATTTACAGTGTTTTAGGAAAATTTATGAAAAATTGAAAAAAAAGAGTATTTTAAAATTTTTAAAATAAAATTAGTTTTTTCAATACGAGCATTTTGATCATGTCTTTTTATATTTGATTACAAATTATATTCACAGTAATGTTCTGAAAAAATTATTTCATTATCTGATCATGTATTTCAAGTTTACTGATACATAATATATTTATTGTGTTTCAAATTTTATCTTGTAAATAATAGTAACCCAAGAAAGGAAAATAATTAAAAAAAAAGAAATAAGAATTTTAATTGATGTAAAATAAATAGAGTAACATAATTTGGGAATTTCTCTTTTCTATATCATGATTTGCTTATACTTTCATGCTGATAAAGTGCTTACTGATCTGATTAATTTTATAAAAATGAACCCATTTTTTATGGTTTGATTTTGTAAAAAATTCAACCTGTAAATTAATTTCTGTTTAATGAAAATAATATGATAAAGAATAAAATAAGATTTAGTTTTATGATTTAAAATGCATATTAAAATTAATTGCATTTTTTAAACAAATGTATAAAACTACAACCAAAGAAATAATTGTTTAATTAATAATCTTAAATTATTTTTTTCAATGAAAGTATTATTATTACTGCATGAATTATTATTTTCAAATAATTATTACAGGATTCATTTTTATATGGTATTTTTAACAGATTGAATTAATCAAAAATGTTTTACATTATTTCATAATTAACATAAAAAACTTTATAAAGAAAGAGTGTGAATAAAAATTGGCAACTGCAATTATATATTAAGCAAAAAAAAAATTAATTTGTTTTTAATGCATACTCTATACTTTGTACTAATCTTTAATAAAATAGGCTACTTTCAATTGCCTTTGAGTGTTATGAAACACTTAGTTTTTTTACGCATAAGCTAAAATTTAATTAATTTGTAAAATGAGACTTGCCCTGTAAATCAAAGACTTAAGCCTGTTTGGTATTCTTTTATTTATTTCACCGCAAGAAAACAATTTTAATCTTTAAGCTAGGTGCCGCATTTACAATCAAATTAATGTCACGCCGACTGAATTATTAGTTTTAGCAAAATATTATCTAAAAGATCTCAAGACAACACATTGCACGATTTTTTATTTGCAAAACATCTCAAGAAAACTTTTTTTGCAGATTTTTAAAAATGGATTGTAATGAAATGAAAGAAAAATTAATTAAGATTTGATTGGTCTTCACTAATTGTAGTAATTAGTCACGATTTCTAGTAAAAAAAAATCAATCCCTTCTTTATATATCTAATCATTATAAAATGAAATGACAGTATAATAGACAAAAAGTGTTTTGTTAAACTAGAAATAATAATTTGAAAAACATATTATAAAGAAAATGGTTCGTTTTGATATTGTTGCAATGTATCATTAAATATGTAATTAAATATTTATAATAATTTTGGATTTTGATTAAAGATGCTGCAATAATAGTTATAACTATAATATTATTGGTATGTAAAACATCACACAGATTTTTTTAGAAGTTTTTTTATGTAAATATTTAATAAATTAACTATCACAAAACATTAATCATTTTATAGGAATCATATTTATGTCATATTACCATGTAAACTGAAAAACTTCTTTTTAGAATTAATTGATTATACTATAAATTAATGTTTTAATTTGTTAAATGTTTTGAATTTTTAAGAAATTACTAAAAAATGTTTTACATATCATATATAAATTTAAATTAACAAATTTATCTACTTACACAAGTGAAGTTCTTTAATATCCTTGTTTAGTAAATATTTTGAGATTTTAAACTTTTTCAATGGGTATCAGTAATAAGTTAGATATTTTTGCAATCAATAATTGTAGTTAATAGTGACAGATAATTATGTTTCCTAATTGTGGTGATTGGATATTTTGTCTGTATTTACATGATTCGAAATACATTTTTCATAATAAACGATTTTAACAACTATGGCTTGATTTTAATCAAATAAGATGTACAATAAAAATAATTTTGTATATATTTAATATAAATCTATTGAAATATGTTTAGATTAAAATTAAATTAAAAGGAAAATTAACTTTAATTAAATATAATAAAAAATCTAGTCTCTTCATACACGGTCGTAATTGGACATTTTTTACATGAAATTTCATACATGGCATTGGAGACAAGTTCATTAAGTTCATGAAGTTTTTAATCTAAATTTAATTTGGTTTCGATCCTACTGTTAATTAAAAGAGGTAGTTGTATCTATATTTTCAGTTTTGTTCACAAATGTATTGAAAATAAACTTGCAATTTTTCCCCTCCTTAATAAATAAAAATGGCCAAATCTATTATCAAATATCATCAAATGTAATGAAATATTTTTTTCAGAAATCTAATTATTAATAGTAAGAGTTTTAAAGGTATCGAGAGAGAAAGAGAGAGAGAGAGAGAGAGATTCTAAATAGGGCTTTGCTATTTTTATTTTTGTAAAGTTTATATTTTTGTAATCTTGACATCAAAATTTGACATCTTGACATCAAAGACAGTGTAATTTCCTCCCTAAATGTAAGCCTTCGTATTTTCAATTAAAATTATTCAATTAAAGGATTTTTTCTCAATGATTATGTATAATAGCTTTTTAAAATAAGAAAAAAGTTTTAGCTAATATTGAAGTTAAGATATTGAGAAGTCCACTCAATTTTAATATTTACTCAAATATTTTAACAATCGTAACGAATACTTTATTATTTTATAACATTAGTTTTGATGCTAAAAATTTTTCCTTCAAAGAATATGATTATTTTAATGTTCATTGAGCCATTAAACATGATTTATTTATCCATAGGAAAAGTTTACTTAATATAAACCAGAGATTGTTCCTTGATGTTGATTGATTGATGAAAATTATCAAGAAAACATGACATTACAATAATTATTTAGCAACTAAACACTGCAAAATTTCGCCATGTACTTTAACAAGTTACTAAGTAAATAACTTGCTAGAATACATGGGGAAATTTTGTAGTAAATTTTACTTAAAAACTTTTTAAAATACACAGCGAAATATTCAATAAAATATACACAGACAAATGTAAAATGATTAACTAAGATGTTTTTTGTAGTGGTTGCAACTTGCTAAAAAAATCCTATAAATATCCCACTTTTTTCAAGTAATATTAAATCTATGCATTTAAAAATATGATAGTTCGGTGCTCACCTCTCTCTCTCGTTTCCTTCCAGTTTCAGTAATTAGATGAGTAGAACTGCCAACAACCTATGCTTGACAATCCTGTGTCAATGAACTTTAAATTCGTTCGCTCTAAAACATTCACTTGCTCTTCCTCACCTCGCTAGCTTGCTCGGCCGTTTAACGACCGTTTTCTGTTATTTCATTTCAGAGTAAATTTTTCAGCTTACTTAAAATGTGAATGATCAGTAGTGACCTGATTATAACGACACATAGAGAAATCCTTTATGCTATAATATTTGCTTATATGATTACCTCAAACACGTGGTTACGATTCAAGTAAGTGTTCATGGTTATTCGTTTGGTTTTGGTTTAATTATGCAATTAGTTTTCCCCAATAATTTAAATTGTAATCTATGCATTAACTTTTTAAGAATTACAATCTTTAATCTTGTAGTTATTAAAATTGAACATGCCGAACAACGGTGAAATTCCTGACGTCTCGCAAATTGCACGCATAGCAGTTAAATTGCCTCCTATCTGGTGAATAATATCAATCTTTTGTTTGTGTAGGTGGAAAGTAATTTTGATTTTTTCAGAACTGCTAACGATCAAACAAAATATAATGATATCATTGCATATATCGACCCAAAAACCTTATCAACCGCTCGAGCACGTTCAAACACATTGTTTAATATTACAGCCTCTAATAAATATAATACACTCAAAGAAAGGCTTATCACACGGTTTTTATATTTCAGATCTTGCAAACAAACAAATTCGTAAACTTCTATCTGAACTGCAGTTAGGTGACGATAAGCAGTAATATTTGGTAAAAAAATGCAAACACTAGTTAGTTCATATTTAAATGCTGATTTTTAATTTGATAAATAATAATAATAAATTCCATGGCTGTAAAGATTATCATCAAATATACAAAAATTTTTTCTGTTAGCTCAGAGTTATTTAAAAATTTTATTAAGTTAGTTGACAAAAAGTTAGAATGGCCCCTCTTCTAAATGTTTGCTTGATTGATAAGTTCACAAGCTTCTAAATGTTTGCTTGATTGATAAGTTCACAAGTTGAAGTCCTAACTATCAGCAAATCGACGAAGTATACCAGGAAGTATTTTACACTTCATCAGCAAGTAGTTGTGCTTAACCAGAAATTCGAAAAAGTTTCTTGGTTGAGATCGGATATTATAAGTTTCGGTGAAATACTTTCTGCTCTCAAGAAAGAAAAAAGTCCTTTGAACTTTGAACTCTATTATTATCATTAGAAATTCGGTCATAATGCAAGAAAGTGTCATTCACCATGTTTATTTAACAATAACCAGGAAAACTAAAATTGGTTGTCTCTGTATCTGCGTCAAACGAACCGACAGTCAAAGGTACCAGTTGCCTCTTTGTATTTGATAAAACATGAATTTAAAATTTTTAATGGGTTCAGGTTTGGAAGTTAACTGCATGTCCCATAACTATTTAAAAATTAAATCCTGATGCATTACAGCTATTTGTAGCTAATAATTAAAACATTCGACATATTTATCTAAGCTATTGAACATTAATTTAAAATTTCGAAGAAACTAAGTGTAAAATTTTAATCTCTATTGTACCAATTCCAATAATTGGAACAAAATTTAATGATCCAATTCTAATAATTGTATTGTTGAGCGAAAATGGGGTTAATTAATTGATGGTGTAATTAACCATTCTTTATCTGACATTTCCTCGTTGTTCTATGGAACGTTGAGGAAATGCTAAAATTGGCTGTTTATTTCAGTAAAGTTAATTTCAGGTGATACAGACTATCATGTATCATTATCAAATTTCCCAAATTTAACTAAATCAATATTTTAAACTATACAAGAACGACAAAGTACTGCTCATTATATTGAAACAACAGGTTCACTCATCCACTATAAACCTAGACGCTTAAGTTAAAAAATGTATAAAGCTGTAAAACAAGAATTTTAATTTATGTTAAAACTGGATATCTGCCAACATTCTAGATTCCCGTGATCGTCCTCACTTCCTGTGGTCGCTAAGAGCTCGAGTAGCATTCGACTGGAAGGAGATTAGAAGACATTAAACGCAGTTACAAAACCTAATCAGTAACAAATCCCCCCACACCTAAGATTTCTCCCACGAGCTGCATAATAAAAATTTTTTTTCCAAAAATCGATATCATACGTGATAACTTTCGTATTCTTGTTCATCCAGACGTTGTAAAATACTGGCATGTGTACATTTTTTGGGCTGTTGGAATTTCCTTTTTTAAATTTTGGATTGTGTGGGGCAGCGCAGACCTTTCAGAGATTTATAATGAAATTCTAATGTATTTGTCGTTTTGTTATTTTTTTTGATATCCTTATCTCTAGTACGTCGGAAGAAGAAAATTAAACACATATTCGCACAGTATTTCAAAAATTAATTGAATATGGTTTAACGGTAAATGAATCAAAATACGAGTTCAGTTTGCCGGAAACTTCATTTTTAGGAAACTTAATATCTAAAGAATGCACGAAACCATCATCGGATAAAGTAGAACCAATTTTAAAATTTCCGCAGTCCAAAACAATAAAGAAATTGAGAAGATTCCTCCGATAAACGTGCCTGAGGGGTACCTGCCTGAGAATAGAGGATGATTGCAGTGCTATTTTTCCTTTGCTTCTCGGAGCCATCAGTGACCTACGAATTCATACAAATAATACAAAATTCATAAAAATTCTCATGAATAATTGTTTGCTTCGTTGGAACAGATTTAATATAAATAATACACAAGTTTGATTTGTCTTCGAGTATTTTTACTGCAAGTAATTATAATGATAATGAGTGATCAGCTCTCTTAACATATGCTTCCATGTTCGATGATTTGATTTATTCTTGCATGAAACTAATTAAATCTTTTAGTTTCTGCAGGTTCAAATATATATAACCAGTTCATATATGGTTTTATTAAGATTTTATCTGTTGCGTTGGTTATGTTCTTGTTTCATATGTTCCACAAAATTGAGTATGAAGTAATAATCAGTGTGTATTTATACATACAAAAATATGCATTTTTGTATGTATATATACACACAAAAATGCATATTTTTGTGTGTATATAAAGAAAAATAAATGTTTAAAACTTATATTTATTATATGGAAATCATAATTAAAGTATAAATAGTCTATATATTTGTGTTTTAATAAAATGTTAATAAAACTAATAAAAAGAATTTTCTTTTTTAATAATAAAAACGCGGTCTGTACGAATATGGTAGATTTAATATTTCAAAAGCAAAAATTAATATTATTAAAAATGCCCAAAAAGGCTTGATTAAGAAGAACATTAAAAATGTAAAAAAAGTTTATAATAACTACAAGAAAGAATTTAATTGCACAGGGCTTCATACATATCTAATAATTTTTACATTTTCATTAAATGTAAATTTTAAAAGTTTCCTGTTCTAGAAAATTAAATATATAATTAAAAATATATGGTTTCATTACATAACTGAATGTGTAAAATTTATATTGTGTGATTAAAATGTGATTAAAATTTATATTAATATATGCTGGAAGAATAATTTGTGAATGTATATAAAAACTTTACATTCATAAATGTTGAAATTAATTTCTCAAAATTTATTTATTAAAAAAAGTACAGATACCTTATTATTATTCATTGTGGCTATGCTAAATGTACAAAAGACTTCATTAAAAGTAATTTATATATGCAAAAGAATATTCTTCCAAGAAAATTCATTTTTTTTATATTTCATCTTCCATCCATTTTAAACGTTAAATAATATATAATAGTTTTTCATCATGTATGTAAGTTTATTCATCTCATAAAGTTTTTAATAAAATAAGCAAATAAAAATAATTATCTTAATGAATCAAACACATTAAAAAAGTTAACAAATTTCAGTTAAAATGTACATATTCCAGTATAGAAGGTTGGTTTTTCTATTAGAATTTGTTGGATAATTATAAGCAACAAAAAGTCATAAGCTGAAAAAAAGCTTATCAGAAAAACTAAGTCATCTTATTATAATATTCTGGAAATTTAGTATAATATAAAAAATATGTTTGACTATAAAATTTTGAAATATTAGATAGATAGTGTAAAATTCAAGAACAATAGTGTGATTGAATACCTCTTACTAAGACAATTTTATGTATGCCATGGATAATAAAGCATGCATCATAATTTAGGAAAATAATTATAGTAAATACTTTATTAATTAAATTGATAGGATGTTTCTTTCACCACACATTAAAATCAAAAGTTCTACATCAAAAGCTGTGAGATTTTAAAAACATTACCTAATTTCTTTTTAAAAGCAACAAGGAAGAAATATCTTAAAAAGTATTCTTGTCTACAGCTTTTGAAAATTTCATAACAATCTAACAATATAACTTTTATAAAGTATGAATTAAATACACTAATTTGTTGTGGTTAATATATATATATGATATTTATCATTTTGGATGGCAGACAATAAAAGATTATGGATCATCAAAAATATTTTTGTTCTAGAAGCGAAAGTTTAGAGAAATTCAAGGGTTTTCAAATAAATAATATTTAATGTTTACACCTTGTAAGCAAAATGTATGAAATTGGTAAGAAATTTGTTTGTAATTTCAGGCTTTTATTTAAAAAAGACAGTTGTATTCTCGATAGTATTTATATTATGAAATAAATAAATATGGTTTGGTAATTTAACTTTATGCGTAAAAATTGTATTGAAAGCTACATTATATTTTAATATTTAACCTTATAAATGACTTTAATAAAGGGAATTATCTTTCCATTTATCAGTCACTGATTTCATTTTTAAATAGCACAGGGTACTTATAATACTTTAAGAAATTTTTAAAAAAATTTAATATTTACTTAAAGCAGAAGTAACAGAGATACGTTATATGAAATTTAGAAAATTCTTGCAATAGTAGGACGAATAAATACCAAATAACAGGCTAACTTTATAAACTGAAATAAAAAGTGATATTCATTATATTAGTTCTTTCCCTCATTTATATATTTGCAATGAATTTCATTGTAGCTAAATTTTACTAACAAAGAAACTTTGTTGTTAATAATAACATATTTATATCTAATAAGTATTTGGAAATAATGATTACATTAGATAAAACAAGAATCTACCATATATTTCACATTCAAGAAATAAACGTAGTTATTGTTGTTGCTATTCTTATTCTTAAAGGGTATATTTTGTACTTTATTATTTTACTTTCCCTTTTGTGGTTTTATAGTCTTTTTTATTCTGTTATGTTTTTTTAACATTAGTTTAAGTAACATTATCTTTTCGAAATGGTTTCAGAAGAATAATCTTTTGATAGTAATTTGTAAAATGGTTTGATAATGGGGTTCTATTTCTTTTTTAAAACTAATATTGAAAAGAAATGTCGAGTAAAATGTCAAGTTATTAAATTTGTCTTTTCATATATAGAACATATATTCAAGAGTATTTCTTTCAACAGTGTCTTCAATAACGAGGTTTTGAAGACTAAGATGCATTTCTTTAATCATTTAAATTACAGATGTATTTGAACTTTATTAACAACAGATGAACTTACTGATACTGAAAAACCAACAGCTTATAAAATTATTTCTAGAATCAGTCTATGAATCATTATTGGTTGGATATTAATATCACTACTAACTGAAATATCAGATTTACTTTAGATACAATGGCACCATTCAAGAATACAAATAAATAGTAGCACAAATATTACTTTAAGCCATATAAAAATACATAGTTTATATATATATATATATATATATATATATATATATATATATATATATATATATATCTATATATATATATATATATATATATATATATATATAAATATCTTTCTATATATATATATATATATATATATTATATATTATTTTTTATATTACATATATATTAATTATTTTTCATATTATCGAACAAATGAAGAAAGTGTTTTATCATTTTATAGAAACTGATTTCAGGTGCAAATGGTGATGTTTTATTCCGAGCGAAAGTATCTTTTTTTATTTTAAAGTTATAATTTCAAAATGAAATAAAAGATAAATTCCATACTCTTCTTGATAAAATTTTTTTTGATTAGTTGAATACGTCTATTTCATTAAAAATAGATTCATTGAAAAATTTTGCATTTGTTTGCATAAAACCTTCAAGTATAAAAGATTATTTTTATTCGGATTAAATAATTTATCCCCCGCATCAACTCTATAAAAATATCTTGGCCATATAGAATTTTAAAGATTTTATTTATTGACTAAGAAAAACAGGAAACAGTTAGAATGAAGTCTGTTACATTTGCTTGATATCGCTAACACTCTTGTAATTTCAAAGGGTAGAAAAATGTTTATATTTATAGAGAACAAATAAAAATATTTTATTTGTAAAACTACAATAGAAAAATGAGCAGTTTACAAAAAAACAAATTAAGGATTAAAGAAGTTGAAATAAATATTAAAAATTTCCCATACATATAATTGATTTAAAATAACCTAATGTTTAAATTAATTGTTAAATTATCCTTGCTTGTTAGTTGAATTTAAAGTATATAGAAAAGTTTAGTAAGTAGTATTAAAATTATTTAAAATGAACATTTATATCAAATTTATTGTTACTGAATTTTGGAAAATTTATGTTCATGTACAATTGATAGCACTTATTTTACTATGAAGATTAATTTTGATATTTAAATTTTGTTAACAAAAATGTGTTGAATATTTTTAAACTGAAAAATGAGTTTGAAAATAAGCAGGAGTTAATAAACTTAGTTAATAAATATATTAAATTTTATAACATGATTTGAATTGTAGATCTATATTTAAATTTATTATTTATTAATCAATATGGAATTTGCTCTTATATAATATTTGGTCATTATCATTACAGCCAATTATTATTCCTATTTCATGTAAAAAAGTACATGAATAATTTTTCCATATATAATAAAATAACAAGTGCATATTTTAGATATACATTATATTTTTATAAAAGGTTCATATTTTTAAAAGTTAGTTTAAGTGATATTAAGGAACAAATTATGTTATTGAAATAATGGTCCTCATTCAATTATTATATTAGTTATTTTGCATTTTGAAACAAAGTATTTTTACTGATTTGAAATCTAAATTCAGAGAAAGGACTCTTTCTTAATTCTTAAAAATTGTTATGTTTAACTTTGATTAAGTTCATCTTTTAAAATTTTTTCTGGGCAAAACAATGATATTTAAAGATGAGTCACAGTTTGATGAGAAACAAAGAAGATTAACAACATTTGTATTAAAAAATACTAATGGTTGGGAAATCAAAACTTATATTCATTAAAATATTTTTGAAGGTTAATAAATTCAAAATATTAAACTATTATCATATTAGTTGCAAAATAAATTGGACGATAATACATTTTTAAAACAATACTTTGGAAGATAATATAAAATGTTATGCTATGAACGAAAAAATTTTGTTTGGGGACAATAGTTCTAGCTATGGATAATTGTAGAACTTTGGCACTGAGTAATAAGCAACATAATAGCTCAAAGCATTTGTGTTTTATTTAAACATTTATTGCGTCATGCTATCTAAGAGATGTCGTTAATAAATGTGCATACTGTATAGTCAATTTATTAATGACTTTAATCTTCTAAATAAAGAATTTTACATAGTGCTTTTCAAAGAAAGGAAAATACAGCAAATTGGATAGAAATACATCCAGAAAGCAGAAGCGCATCATATATTTCCTTTATTCAACAGCATAAAACCAAAATTCTACTTTAGGCAATCTTAATTTATCAGTTGGCTAAGCAGTCGGTATGTCGATTTATATAAGTCCCTCAATAGTACGAATGTTCGTCTGGAATAATAAACGTAGAGTTACTACATACTTTAAAATTGACGAATGTAGGTGAAGATTACTGACTTGCTTAGATATTTTCCTTCCTTATTACTTTCCTGTATCTTTCCAGAATAGATATTAATGGGTAAAATTCTACTTGCATTTATTTCCCAGTCAATTAATGTTATAAATTATTCATATTAGTGAAACGAAAATAATGATATATTGTTCCGTTTGTGCCAAATTTAAAATTTTTCACTCTAAAAAAGAAAAGATATGAACACTTTTTAATAGCATGAGTATCTTAGGATGGTACCAAATATTTTAATTTCATCTCCAAAGTGATGTTATTGTCTTAATTTCATATCCATGGAAAACTTTTGACATTTTATTTATTGAACAACTATAATATTTTTTCCTGATCATTTTCAATGGTTTTGAAATTATTTATCTCTTTGTAAACTAACTGGACTTATTTCCAATAGTGGCTTTTAATGATAACTTATTAGATATCTAATCTTTACAATTTAAACTGCATCTTAAATTTTTTAAATTATATGAAACTTTGTATCACAATATCTTATCAAGATAATTAATATTTATAATAATAACTATTATTCGTTTATTTTTTTCTTAGAAGGAAACTTTTTAAATTTATTTTTATAAGCGTTATCATAATTTATATTACTACACACAATAAAGTGTAAAATAAATTTCTTCAAGGAAAATCATTACTAAATTTCTTGTTAAAAAAGTTTTCTCAATTTTTTAAGGTAATACAATTAGAAATAATATAAATGAGAAAAACTATTTAAAAATTTCTGAGTTTCTTTAAGGGAATTTTCTTTATAAGTTTATAGTAAATAAGGTTAGGAAAAAATTTTCCTTTTCATGATAGAATTTCTTAAACTCCTTTTCCATTAAATTTGCAACTCTGAATATTTAATTTAAGTTTCTGATTTTCAGCCTTCCTATGATTTTAAAATGCTTTATAAAACATTTTTATGAAAAAGAGAGAAATACTGTGTATGTAACCTTTTAAAACTACATAAATGCATCTTCTACTCATATGTAGGTTAAATAATGTTATTTGTGTTTTTAAATTAGTTGGGAATAATCAAAGTACTTATGACTTTATATAAAAACATACATACATACATACATACATACATACATACATACATACATACATACATACATACATACATA
>JAPDSC010065941.1:186869-244745 GCA_026290005.1 Latrodectus geometricus | reverse complement strand
GAGTCTAATTAAATATGATTTATCTATTCGTAAAATAATACCACAGACGATTAAAATTATCACGCATACTACGATGGAGCTTATTTTTTTCTTCGAGATGATCATGACTTGGTGATCATGACTTGGCACGATATTTAAATTTTTTCAGACAAAAATAAATTCCATTTAGATGGCACAGATGGTAATTTTTACTTCTAGTATTATTTACGGACTGAAGCTTGAAATTTATTCAGTAATCCTTTTAGGATAGATTTGTAATGGCGTTAAAACTTTTCATACCGCAGGAAATAGAAACTGCAATGAGTTTATTGTAAAACCAGTTGTTATAAATCATTGCTTAACTAATACTTTATACCTTTTAATTGACTTTTAGAAGGCTCAAAACAGAAAGTTTTGCTAGATATTGCACCATGTAATTTGTTAAAGTAAACCAAAAATTAGCTTTAAAAGAGAAAAATCAGTCTTAACTGACCAATTCATAGTACAAACTAGAATTACATGGAAAACTTGGAGGCCACTTTTCTCCCCAAGTAATTGTAATTACGATCCCGAGTACGAATAAAAAATATTTATAGATATATAAAATTAAAAATTTCCAAAAATTTACACTCAAACCTGATTAATTTTTCAAAAAATAGTTTATATGAGGTTATCTATTTATAATGTAAGATTAAAATGTTTTAGTGTTTCTATTTATTTTTATATTTTTCATTTATGTATATAAGGTATAAAGTAATTCTTTTATATTTTAAAGGAAAAAAAATATCTATAAAATATTGAACCAAATATCGCTAAAAATAGTATGTAGTTGTTTAATTTCAATTACTTACATAAATTTAATTTAAATGATTTATATTATTTATAATATATATTGGATAAAAATTTTTTATCCAATATATAATAAAAATTATATATTGGATAAAAAAATATATAATAAATAAATAATTAAAAAATTGTTTAAAAATTTTTTAAGTAAGTGCTCTTATATTTTAGCAAAATGGTTTTTAATTATTTACTAAGTACTTAGTTTGACTAAATAACTTTAAAAAATAATATGTACGGATTTTTTTATTTATTTACATAAACTTAATTTAAAAGATTTATAATATTTATTATAAAAAACCCCACAAAGACATTGATGTCTTATAATTATGCAATACAAGAACATACTACCTATATATAAAAAGTATATATATTTTATACATACATATACGTAAATATACATATACATAGATATATATGTACATAATAAAACGGTACTTAATAACTATAAAAATCTTAACTAATACACAAAATATTTAATAATTTGTTAATAATAGTTAACAAATAACTACATTTATAATTAATAAAATATTTTTCATTTCAACAGTAATATATGGTACTGTATTAATTTCTTTTCATACATATTCAAGTAATAAAAATTATTTTAAATTATTTGAAAAACTGGTTAATTAAATGAAAAACTTTTAAAGTATAATTTTTCGTTCAAGAGGAATTGAATGTCTTAAGTTTGTGAAAACTTATTTTTAATAACTATCTTATCTGAATATGATGAAAATTTAAAGGTGAAACTTCCAAACAAGAAAGAGTGACTATTCATTTAAAATGTGTTTACAGAGCAAAAATGATTATTCACTTATAATGTGTTTAATGATCTCATTTAAGACGAGGTCTTAAAATTATCCACTTTGAATATTACATAAAATTATTTTATAAGATGCTATATAAACTGAGAGTGGTTTATTATTATTTTTTTAAGACTGAAGATGCAGTTATATAAAAATTCAGAACTGTGTCTTTTAAATATGAAGGAAGTTTTATTGAGACGTTTTTCACATTATATTATTACAATAATATTCTTAAAAAATTTGGAAAATATATCCTAACAAAATTTTGAACTCTTTGCCTTATTTAAAGAAATGCATAAAAAATCTATAAACATAGACACTCAAAATTGATTTCAATATACAGTTGCTTTGAGAAAATTGAAAAAAGTTTTACCTAGAAAGAAAAAACATTCTTGTGGTAACTATCAATATGGAAAAAATGTAGAACATTTTCTAAGAATATAGCAACATAGAAATTTGTTTTATTCTTTCTATTTTTTTCCTTTGAGATTCTTTTGCGAGGATAGTAAATTGGAAAAAGAGATGGAGCAGAATTTAAAATGGGATATTTGAATGGTTGATATTTAGAAGAAAATCTTGCATTTTGAAAGAGGATCTTAATTCCTCATAAGATCATGATGAAAAGACAATTTTATCCCACTTTTAATGTCAGATTTTAATATTTTTTGAACTAAAATGATAATTAAAATATAATATTTTAAAATCCCTCTCTATAGCTTTAAGTTAGAAAATTTTTAAATTCTTAAAGAATTAAATTTCTAAAAATGTAGAGCTTTACTGTTATAAGAATTTAAAAACTGCAAATATGCTGCTTTATATGTGATTAAATAAAAAGTTTTTATAAAGTTTTAAATAAAAAAGAGCAAAAAATCAAATAAAAAATGATTAAGTAAGGGATAACATATAATTCACAATTTAAAAAGTAATAATGGTAAAAAATGCTTGAGTGGAAAACTTGCCTGATATGTCAGAATTCTCCTTTTTAATATTTTTTCTTAAAGTAAAGAATTGGTAGGATTTTTTTTCAAATATCACTCAATCCCAATGCCTGAAATTTTGTTTATCAACTATTTTTATTTAACCATTTTTACTTAATGATATGGATAGAGAGTATGATTTACTTAAATCAAAAGTATTTAAAGATGAGCTTGGCTTCTTCTGCAGAAATACTAAAAATTCTAATCTAAAAATTGAAAAGTAATACGTAGTTATGACTATTTGTAAGTCTAATACGTATATATTTAATATATAAAAGTTTGATAATAAACAACAATAAAATATCAGCATTTATGTATGTTTCTTTACAATATTTGCTACTATTTTAGAGTTAACTAAATTTTGTTTTTTTAAAGAAAAAACAAATTTTACCCTCCTGTATATTATTGTTTACCCTTCTTTACGTATCTGAAAGATCATAACATTAAGCATGCCAATTTAAAAACGAAAATAGTAGAAAAAATATTTTACAAGTTCTTTTTGAAATAATAAAAACATTAATGTTCTTTTGTATTAGTGGGAGTTGTAAGAATTAAAATATAATTAAAGTAAAATAAAAATTAAAGTATAGTTAAAATTAAAAAAATTAAAGTATCAAAAATTGAAAGAATGAGCTATTTTGGTAGTGAAGCATCAAAATAAGTCAATATTTTGCATTAAGCACACATTTTGTTTTGAAATAAAATTATTTCAAAATGAAACAAACTATGTATTTTACAAGATGTATGAATTTTACAATCAAAGCAATACAAATTCACTTTAAAATAATACTATTAAAATGAATATTAAATAATTCATAAAATAAATAAAACAAGATGCTAAAAATTTTATAAAACACTCTCATAAACCACGAGAAAAATATGAAAGAAACATAATATTTATTATTACCAACAATGTTACTAAAATTTAAAACAAGAACAAATCATGTTATCAATTAATCTAAGCTACCTGGTTTGTTGTCTGAATTGACTCCAATGGTACGTATCATCCTTATTTTATGGGAAGTTAACAAGATTGTTTCTCATCAAACCTAAAGATTTTGCTATGATATACAAACTTAGTGTCGAACTTAATATTCCTTTACTTAAACGAATTTTAAACTGATCACTCTTTAGGTGTCATCTCTAATCCAGATAAGGTTAGGATTGATCATTTTGATTCAATAACTATCTTTATCAGGATTAATCTGATTTATATCAGATTAATCCTGATAAAGATAATTAAAAAGTGGTTGGGAGTGTTTCAAGACTTCCGATCAGTAGATGATGACAGAACACATCTATAAATATCACTTGAAATACTCCATATGAAAGAAATTTTCATTTCTTCCAAATAGTGTATTTTACATGCATATGATTTTTATAGTACGCATTAAAATAAATTTTGTTACAAGAATAATTTTTTAATCTCAGAATTTTTCACGTTAGATGTTATAATTCTGTTTGCAGTTATCGATAGAAGCAAAAAATTAACCTGATAATTGGCAAAAATATCTAGCAGCAATTAATTAATAACAAACAATCGATAATTTCTGAGAAACTTAAGATCTATTTCAAGGGATTAATTAAACCATTTTTAACTCATGATATAGATTTTTCCTATGTTTTTAAATTTGACTGCTAAAATATCAACAAATTTAAAAAAGGAAATAAATATCGAAATGCGTAAATTGTATACTTTAATTTAAAGACTTGAAAAAATTTCAATTTCTTTATAATAAGATGGTATTTGGGCAGGCTATTAAACATTTAGTTAAAAAAGCTTTATGATAATCAATATTGTGAGTATTTGAGGGCTTAGGAATATGCAAATCCTCAACTTTTCATTATTTACTTTGTCCTTAAGTAGTTTTTCTATATTGTGTTCATCTCCAAATGATTCACGTTTACACGCATGTCCTCTCCATTCTCAATTACGTTTTCGTGATTTATGTGACCTCTAATTTTTGGATTACCTACACTCTAAAATATGATAAAATTCTTTCAGTACGTTATTGAGACAAGATAGTATCAGAAATAAACATAATTTTATCTGTTTTTGTTATCATTTTAAGTTGAATGATTATATTTTTCAGTTATTATTTTAAAAGAAACGAATAACATTTTTGAATTATTTAAAAATGTTTTTCATTGATGATTGTAGAAAAGATAAATAGTACGATAAAAATTCATTGAAACTGTTTGCATGATTATATACTGATTCCAATACATTTGTTGATTAAATTTTGAAAAACAAATCAGAGGTATTTCACATTTGCATGACATTTGAAATGTCTTCTTATAGATTTAGATATAAAAATTAAGTATAAAAATTAAATAAATGTATTCTGAATTTTTTAGCTTAAGTTTGGATAAAGTAAATAAAAAATGTTTCATAGTAGTAACAAAAAGTTATCTTGCTTATAAGTTAAATAAAACCGAGCACAACATAC
Source organism: Latrodectus geometricus (assembly GCA_026290005.1). Classification (NCBI taxonomy): domain Eukaryota; kingdom Metazoa; phylum Arthropoda; class Arachnida; order Araneae; family Theridiidae; genus Latrodectus; species Latrodectus geometricus. The sequence continues at coordinate 239,690 of JAPDSC010065941.1, read as the reverse complement.
TTTTAACTAGGAAAATATGTGGCAATTATTGTAGTTAACACTGAAAAGATTTTTTCACCATCATCAACTTTAAGCAGTCCTAAATCAATGAAACATTTAATGCTTATTAAGAATTCAGTTACTCTTGAAAATTTTGTGATTTTTTTCTGATCATGGATATTTTAAAAGAATGCATTTATAAAAGAAATCATCTGCTTTTAAAATATAAAGACTTACATCTTTTTGCTAAAAACTCTATTGAATTCATAATAGATAGAAAATGTATGGCAAAACTTCCAGCTTAAGAAGAAGATACCTATTGCAAGCTTTTTCAAATTAGTTTCTCCTGCTAAAAGAAACAGGAAAATCTTAGTTTTAATCGATTGGACAAATATTTGATGAAACATGAATAATTCCTTTCTGAGATGAAAAGAATGATTCCATCTCAGTGCTTTAATTCCAAATATTGAATCACTAGAAAGTGTATTTTCATCCCTAGAGAATTATGCCTACAAATTTTAATTAATTTTATAGTGAATGCAGCAATTTTTTTCGATAAGATTTGGTGAATCATATGAATTTAGTTTCAAAGCGTTTTCTTAAAACTATCGATTGATATACTTTTTACTTTAGTTAATAAATTTTCCTCTATATCAAACTTTTTAAGTCTACACTTATATTGTGAAACTAAAATTAGAATAGGCTTACATTTTGCAATTTTATAAGGCTAAATAATATTATTTAGCTTTTTTTGAGTTTTTTGTATTTCTTTCAGTTTAATTTACTTTCTATCTATCTTTAAAACAAAATAGAAAATTTAAAATTTTCTTCAGTATTCCAAAATAAAATGCTTACTGGAATGCGATGTAAAATCGTATAACACTTTATTAGATTTAATGTTATGTTTTATTTCATTATATTATCAGGAACTATTTTGTTGATATAAGGTGATTAGACAAACACACACACACAGAAAATATTATTGTTAATAATATTTTTTTTTAAAAATTATATATATAGTAGAGTTGAATTTTATGAAAAATCCTATTTTTGTTTAATTACAAAGATAAATTATTTATATGTTTGATTTTCAAAGTATATGTGTATCAACAATGATAAAGAAAGAAAATATAAATATTTGTATTATATAATAATATTATTAATGTCAATTAATTCTTCCATGTGTTTTACAAAACTCAATATATCTCATTGCAACTTTATGATTGTTAATCTATATGAAGTCAGCTATTTTGTGTATTTAGTTAAAATTAGTTCAAATATAACCTAATTTGATTTTAATTGAAATATGAAATTTTAAGTTTTATTTTAATGTTTTTTAAAACAATTTTGTAAGTAATTTGAGCAATTTTATCTTATTAATAAGTATTTTAATTTCAAAAGGTTATTTTTTAGTATATTTTATAATAAATTTAAATGTAATAAATTAAAATCTATTAATTAAAAACAAGGATATTTCTGAATTAAACAATAAATTTTAAATTTGTTGATTAAATACAAGAATATTTATGAATTCAAATATTGATTAATTTCAAAATAAATGAAAATATTAGACGGAATTTTGATAAATTAGGAACTAATTTAGAAGATTAGAATATAATTTGTATGAAAATGATTGGAGTTAAATATTCAAATTTAATATTGAAGATTGTGAGAAAATTTTATTGAATAAATATCAAGCATTCTTTCAAGGAAAGATGTAAGGGTATAGAGAGTAAAAAATATTGCCTAGCATGTAAATTCAAAAGTAAACTTTAAAAATTAGAATAATAAACTGAAACTCGTGTGTATTAAATGTCTGTAACTTCTTATAGCTTTTGCTGAAATATAGGATAGAAAGTATTTTTAAATTCAAATTTGAACTTAAAAAAAGTTGGGTCTAATTTCACTTTCGATGAAGCATCATCAGCATCTGTTCAATGTATCTCAAATAAGATAATATTTCTACGCATCATATTTATATGACTATAGTTATTTGATTTTGTATGACTATAACTATTAATATATATTTATATGACTGACTATATTATTAATGTAGTCAGTCATTTTTTGTCTAAATAAAGTTTGAAGTTCTTTTAAGTTACCATCAATTTTGAGTTCTTCTGTGTTTTCCCTGTAAATATCAATTTTATCTTCTCCCATTATCAATTTACGTTGTTTTCTTCCTCAAACAGCAAGTTTTGTTCATAGGCTAATAAAAGCGATAAATATTAAACAGTTTCTACACCATTTACTTTTCATTTAGCCCTATGTACTTTTCTAAATATTAACTATTATAATGCTAATTTTTTTACGGTAAGTACCATATTAAGTTTTTTATGACAAATTGAAACAATTTTTTCTATCAAGCTTCAGCACAGCTGGCAGATTAGTAAAAGAAAGTAGAAGCTAATGCGCCATTGTAAATATGGGAAGCGGGTACTTATCAAAACAAAAAATGCACACTATTTTTATTGCGATCATTTATATGGAGATAATACGAAGCGAGGTTTTAATGTGTTGACGTAAAATATGAACATAATCCGAAAGACAGAGGCCACCATCGGATGCAACGAAAAGTATTAATAAAACATATGAACACAGCATATTTGAAAAGTAAGAAAAATAGTCCAAAAATACATCCTTGAAAAAAAAAAAAAAAAAAAAAAAAAAAAAAAAAAAAAAAAAAAAAAACAAGATTATTTCATATGAATATTTCCTTTAGATGTCGAGTTTGAATGGTTTTGTCCTAGAACAGTACTAATAATGAAAGAAGTATCATATCATTTCTCCTTGCATCATTCAAAGGAATAGCACTTCGTATTGTGCAATTTTGCCTATACCAACATGACATGCCTTTTTATAATTTCATGTTATGATTTTTTCCTTCAAAGCTCTGAAAACGCTAATTACTGTTCTTAAATCCTCTTTGAAAAATGACAAAAAAAAAAGAGATTTTTTGCTTTTTTTAGTGCAAGTTTATCTGAAAAGAAGAAAATAAATAACAAATATAATTTCCAGATAAATTATCTTAATACATAAAAATATATATAAAAATTTTCAGATAAACAACATATAGCTTATTTTTGAAGTATTTTTTATGCTTATATTGAAAAAGTAAAAAGAATACTAAAATGTTAGTTTCGTTTGACTAAAATAATCATGATTGGTCTTTGTTAGTTGCAATTGTGTGTGTATTTTTAATCATATTTTTATATCTTTTAACATTTTTTAAATTTATGTATTTAACTATTATCAATAACTATAACAATAATATTAAATTTAAACGTAAACTTTTCAAATAACATGAGGTAAATAAAATGTATATAATAAAAGATTGATATTAATAAATGATATATAATTAATTAGGTATATTTAAAAATGCTTTTCTCGAAAAGAAATCAGTTTAATAAATTTTAAAGAAATGACTGTTTTTTTGTTACCTTTAAGTAAATAATTGTTTCCTAATAATTAATAAGCATTATAGTAATATCGAGACTACTTTTTAACATGTACTAAAACATTGTCCTTATTTTTACTTAAAATAACAAGTCTTATCAGTTTAAATTTATACCTTTTGCGAAAGAATAGTTGCCTTAAAATAAAAGGTAGTTTTGCTTTCATATCCAGAAAACTTTTGTAATATCGTTCTACATACGCTCTGCTTAGAGTAATAAGCAGAAGTATAGGAAAGTTTTAATTTGCATTTTTGTATTCAGTAAGCATAAAACTTTTAGTTCAGGAGTGATGAACCATTTTTCACAAAGATACATTTTTGGAGTAGCCTTATATAACATTAAGCTTTAAAATTAAAATTAAACAGAAATAAAAAAATTAAAATGCTTACTTTTAGTTTCGTTTATTCTATTAGAAAAAACTAATAGTTTCTTTAAGTAAATGTAATATAAATGAATCTTTTTTTTTTGTTTTTATTTCAGAAGAAGTCAAATTTGCATTTTTTATTCATAAATTTTATAAATTCGTACTGTCAAAAATAATTTCCATGCTAAAAATGAGCATATAGTTTATCTACAAGCATCTTGAAGTGTAACATAAAATTACAAAAATTTAAAAATGTTTCATTAGAAATTATTAAATATTTATGTCTAAACTTTTAGCGTAGTTTTAAGAGAGAGAGAAAGACAATGAATTATTTATTCATAGTTTGAAACAATATTTTATTTAAATGAGTATTTGATAAGAAATTATTAAACATCTTTTTCATTTCACAATGAAATAAATATTATAAGTTATTTTAAAACCTATGTGCGGGCAAATAAAATTGAAAATACTTTTATCCATGTCTTATTTGAAAGTTTATAAACTAGCAAATATATATATATATATATATATATATTTATTTATAATACTGATAAATAATAAATTATTATGTTGTGTTGCTGACCATATGGATTATGCAATATATTACTGATTTATGTAATGAGCTAAGTGTTTATTTTTCTTATTGTCTAGAAAGTCTATTTGATGATATAAAGGTAAATTGACGAGATATTAAAATTTTATTTATCATAAACAATGCATATAATTTCTTTTTTTAAATGAATGATGATATCACTGAAGCATTCATCGTACAACTCATTTTGCTCAGAATATTGAAGAAACTGAAACAATTCAACATAGGGAATGGCAAGCATGCTATCCAAACTTACCTCTGATAATACATGCTTATGATGCGTTCAGATGCCACATTATAAAACAAATCAAATATTAGAAGTATTTTTTAGATTTGGAAAGAGAATTTTTAAAGTATTATTGATAATCTCATCAGCTCCATGCAGAATATGTATACAGTAGCCATTTCTGTTTGAAGAATATCACACATGTTATAGTAAATTTCTTACCTTACTTCAATGAGAAAATAGGATTTTGTCATTTAGTTAATTTATTGAATCATTTTTGTTATGTTTTTCAAGAATTGAACTTTATATATATATATTTTTTATATTGTGCTTTGGTACTAACGTATTTTTCACTTTATGCTTATAAATAACTAGTAGTCACCTGTTTTCTAAGTTTACTTCTTCAAATTGTTCTGAGGAGAATATGTATATCTATGTGTTGGTACACATTAATATATACATACAAATACATGTATTAAACACCCACTTTTGTATATGTACATATTTAGGAGGATTCTTTTAAAATACTTTGATTTAAATTTAATAAATCATTCAATCGATGCAGTTATTATTTAATCTACTGAGTTTTGTAAATTATTTAGAAGACAATTAAATATCTTGTTTTCTTTATCAATGAGTTTTCTATGGGATTATCTTAGGAATACTTTTTGATAATTGTTACTTTAATGTCAAACATTTTAAAAATTGTACGTACCATATTTTCTTAAAATTATATATTTTTTAAAATATTATATAGTTATATATAAGCAACTACCGTAATACTTCAAAATAATTTTTAAAATAAAAATTTTACGCATGCACTTTTAATATTTTTAATTTTTAATTTATTTAATAAATGTGATACAATCATGCAATGTGCACATGTATTGTAAACTATATGTTTCACTTATTCTCTTTAATTGATTTCTCTCTTACGTAAGCTAAATTGCTAAATATATTTATATTGATTTGATATATATAATACCAATAACAATGGAGTATTTCTGAATTTGACAATTTATTAATAGCATGCTAAGATAAACGGAATTCTCTGCGCTTATTGTTTACAAGTTGGATATTATTACTTTCCTCTTAACAGGTTTAATATTAGTAAGAAAAAAAAAATGATTTATTTGACAAATTTCTCAACATATAAGAAACGGATTTATGGAAAAGTTGAATGTATTTATAAAAATGAACATACATAAAAGATCAAAGTTTATATTGTACTTAATGATATAAGAAAATATTAAGGAATACTTGATATTTTAATTTTAGAAAGTTTTATTTATAATGTTGCATAACAATAAAAATATACATTACCTCTGAAACATATATTTATAATTATCTTTTGTTTATTTTGATTGTAAGTTGTAAATTTGTTTCTACAGTTACATTGTTTAATTCTATCAGTGTTTCAATTTTGATATTAGATTAAGATCAATTCTATGAGTAAATTGAAGCATTTATACATTTTTGCATTTTGTTTTTAATAAAAAATACTGCAAATGTTCTAATAAAATTTATAGTTTCACAAATTTGTGTTTTTATAAAACTTATTTTTTTCTCTTTTAATGTATTAAAATTTTTTATACTACATACAAATTTATGCTTTTATTTAAAATATTTAAAATTTAGGAATTTAATTTTTTAAAAAACTCTGACATTTTCAACTTCTGATTGTTTTGGGTTTTAACGAAAATAATTTTCACAATGTTTTTACACAAATTGCTTTAGTTCATCAATTTTCACTAGAGATTTCAATTTTATACCGGTAATGTGCATTTATTTTTATAACAATAAAAACGCAAAATTCTAGTTGTTATAGTTGTAAAAGTAAATAAGAAATGTATGATTTGTGAATACTTCGATCTAATTTAATTGACAAAAACACTTGTCATTAGAGAGATTTTAGTGATAATCTTCTGGGCAAATCGTGATTACTTGCATAGAAACTTATAAGCAGAAATTTGACCCCACTTCCATGCATTGTAAAGAAGTAGGAAAGAAAGAGAATCAATAACTATATTTAGAAATTCATACTATATTAAAAACTCAAACAAAATTTATTTAATTTTGTTACCAATTTTAATGCAACACAAATAATAAACGTATTAATGGCAGGTTGTCTAAATATATATATTTTTATAACAAATAAGCTATTATATTTTACTTTTAATATTTCTATAATTACTTAATAAATTAAGTAACAAATAAAAAGTCAGTTTTATTCTGCTTAAAGCAAAAAACATTTGAATCTGCGAATTAATATATTAAATATCATCCCTGCTATCTAATTTTGAAAGAAATCAGCAAATATACTTGCAATGAATTAATCATAATTGGTTTCGTATCTTTTAGGCTGGGTTAAATGGAAAATAAAAAAAAATATTTTTAAATGTCATTGGATAAAAATAAAGATATGGATTTAAAAATTTTGAATATTGTTTTTAGATCACAAGACATTACTGAAAAAAATTCATAGATAATGCGTAATTTTTTAAACTGTGTTTTTTTCTATTTTAGAGAGCATTTATAATGTTATCATGAAAGTGGAAACTTTTTAGCAAAATGAGAAATTTAGTTTTAGTACAGTTTTCTATTATATTGTACTTCATTGTTAGTAAAATATAGATATATAAACTTTATTTGATGTAAAAGTTGAAACTGTTTTTGTATCAACATCCTTATAATATAGGGTCATGATTAATTCTTCGTTAATTACAAAGGAACTAATTATATATAGAGTATTGTAATGTATTACGAAAATTCTGTCTTTTTAGAAAATGTGAATGATAAAAGCTATTATGCGGCAAATTAATCCACATAAAATTATCGTTAGTACTTTTATACAGGTTATAAATTATTTGTAATTTTTATAAATTTGTATAAAGGTTTTTCAGTGTAAAAATGGTGTATAATAGAAATAGATGATACCTTTTTATTAGATAACAATGTTAAAATAAACTGAAAATGTCTTTAGTTTCGTCGGTAAATATATGCAGTATTTAGGGACAACTTAGTAACAAAATATATCTCACAGTGTTAATTTTGTCAGGAATCTGAAAATAAGTTTCTCGTAATAAAAATATTTTTTATTTATTTAAGTATAAGAAGAATACAAAAACCAAACAAATGAGCTTCTGTTAAACATATGAACAACAATAAAGATCAAAGATACGTTTATTAGCTATTAGTTTTTTCCAGTAAAACAGACTGCATCTAAACAATATGCTAAAGTATGATCAAAAATGAATTTAGTACACCTGATACAAGTATTTTAGTCATTATTTATTACAATCTCGCTTAGTTTCCATGACTTTAAATGTTTCATTCAATTCCTAAAATCTGATAATTTGCTTATGACATAAAACGATGGGTAATATCTTTTGCATGATCAAAACACTGGTAGCATAAGCTAAACACGATATTAGAAACACATGCAAGATACATTGTAGTAGAAACATTTAGATATGATAGATGGTAAAAGACTTGGTTTCTTAGAAATAAATTATTAGAAACTCTCATACTTTACTTTGAATAAAATTGCTATTGTAGAAAAGTTATTTTTATTCCTTCTGATTCTACAAACACTTGTATTTATCAGGTGTTGAGTGTTTTGCATTAACAAAAATGAATGAGACGCTTTTGTAGCACTGAAGATGGAAAAAAAGTAAATGTTCTTTGACTTTTTTAAGATGGTCATTTAAATGCAAAAGAGTATTCACAAATATCATTCAAAAGAGTAATAACAGAAGTAATTTAAATAAGAAGAATGATGTTTTAAAATAATTTATTTAAAGATTGATAAAAACCAACTTCTATAAATGCTTGCAATAAATTTCTCTTTATTACAAGTATAATTTTGTTTATAAAAGCAAATACATCATTGTATTATTTGACATTTGTATTATTTGACATGTAAAAAGTATTTTTTTAGTTTCAGTAATTTATGATTTGAGTAACTAATATTTATTCTAATTAAAAGAATTATTATAAGAAAGTTCTAATTGTTCATATAATAATATTCATCTCTAAAATAGTTAAAATTATGTATTCGAACACTTTTCTCTACTTTCCGCTGCTTGAGAAAATTACAATTATTAGCCTCAGAGTAATCTCTTAAGTATTATACAGATTGTTTTCAACTTCCTGAGATTATTAAGAAGCTTAATTGAATTAATAATGACTTGCATTTTGTGCGGTCAAAATCAGATTAAATTACCTATTTTCTTGGCAAGTATAATTAAATTGAAAGTAAACAAATTTTCTCATATTATACCTTCTTTTTAGTTATTTTATCTCATTAATCAAATATTCTAGAGTTAATCTAAGCAATATATTTGTATTCAAATTAATGACACTCCTAATTGAATTAATACGTCAAGACATATTCAACCGAACACCTCAGGCAAACAACCAATTTTTTATTTAAATGTGTATAAGGCAGACACAAGAAAATCTCTTCGGACGAAATTCTTTTTCAGCAAAAAGTTTCTGTGGAGAAGCAAGTAAAGATTTAATTAAATTTTGCGGATTTATATCGTTTTGTGATATAGACGTTAAACTATTACTTTTAATAAAAACGGATTAGATTCTATTTGTTTTATTTTTAAATAACTAGAACTCGATATATTCGAGAAATATTTAAGAGCAATTTAATAAATCACAATTATAAAAATTCCTATGAATTTCTTGGTATTCATGCATACATAAAATTTTAATTATTCAAATATAATAACAAAAGTACATATGAAATTATTTATGTATAAGTAAAAACCAACAGTTACATATACGAATTGTTTTTATTATTATATATGTTATTATAAGGATTATTTCGTATGTTTTGATATATAAATATTTTGTGTAATTATTCGGAATACCTATGTATAAATATATAAAAGTTAAAAATATTCTTTTAGACTTTTATTTCCAAAATCTTCCATTGATTGATTTGTTACCTTTGAACACAATCTGGAAATTTCAAAATCATTGATCTGAACATTTTGTGATACTATTTCCTAGGTATAACAAGTTTAAAACACTCTTAGACATTCATTAAATCTATGTACAAGTAAAATTGCCTTTCAGCATAAAATTTTTATTCATGTTTGAAATATAATTTGAAATTTTCTCTATGAATATGTTTGAAGTTAAAAATTTATAATAATTTTAATTTTCAGTGAATTTGATTATTAGTGACTGCATTTAAAATGTTATGTAATAAGAAATTAATTTTATAATTATTGTCATTTATTTTTATTATAATACACATGTATATTATGGTAAAAGTAGTAAATTGGTGATTGTATATAATTACCAGTAATTATGCATAATCCACACAAAACATGGTAAATGGGAAAATTATTGAATATTTATCAGTTTTACAGGTAAATGTATATAGTCCTCAATTCGTAATGGGAAATGTAAGAAAAGTCTATAAGTTTTTCAAAACTTTGTACAAAATGTTTATTATTTCAAGTAAATCTGAATTAAAGACAGTTCCTGCACTTTTTATTTGGACATGCATAGTTAAGTTGAAATATTTTGTATCCATATTAAAAATATAATTTGTTTTCTTTACTGATGTCTTACTTGACAATACATAAAAATTTTCTAGGAATGCTACCTTTAATTCAAAGTTCTGTTTTGTTTAAATAAAAATAAAGTATTTACTAAACATAATAAGATTGGTTTTATTTTATTTTTTAAGTAATTTGGATCAGTTTATATTTTTATTATCACTTACAAAATATATTATAGAACATTTTACTTAATACATCTGTCTTAAAATATCTATTGAAAAAGTACAATAGGGCTTATGTATTTATTTTTTATTATATTTAAATTTTTAAACTGAAATATTATAGCACGCTTTTTCTAAGTTATCATGATATTCTTCAAATTTCTACGAATGAAATATTTAATATTATTTGATAATATAATGTTTTCGAATTAAGATATAAATTTTCTACAAAATAATTGGAGTTTATTACATTCATCAATATGAGTTGAGCATTTTATAATCTTATTGGTAAAACAAATAAATTAATTAATTTCTCGCCAAAATAATTGGAATTTACTATATTTCTCAATATGAGTTGAGGATTTTATAAACTAATCGGTAAAAGTGATAAATATTCTTAATTTATCACATTCACCAAATTTAGTGGAGTATGTTTTAATATATTTTAGAAACATTTTTCTTTTAATTTTTAAAATGATTTAAACTAGTCAATAAATCACTTTTTTTCCATGTGTAAGTTAGTTGCAACTTGGAATAAAGTATATTTTGCTTCAAAATTTCTTAAGCTACTATAAAATCCCTTTTAAAATAAGAACATTTTTGTAAACTGGGAAAGTTTCTCAGTTTAAAAACCGTATTCTTACAAATATTTGCTACGAAATGAAATTTAATAGAATTAAAATTTAAGAATAAAATTAAAATTTAAGAATAATAAAGGATAAAGTATTGCTTAATCAATATAAATTTCTTTCTTTGGATATTAATAGTCTTTACTTTTTTATGTTTTGGATTACTTTTAGTGATAAATTTTAAGTATCTGATGAAAATCTACCTTTTAAAATCAACTTAAATGGTTTGTTATTTCATTTTAAATTAAAATGATGAAATTTATGTAAATTAATTCAAATGTATGGGAAACTAATCATAACATTAATGCTATTATTATGAAACATAATGGGTTTCATATAGATACTATATATACACGAAAAATCAAAAAATTATTATTGCTGCTTTCAAAATGGTCTTTAGATTTCAGGGAATTCTCTGTCCAGCACGTTTGCAATGAAATGTTTCATAACATTTTTCTATTTTACTTTTTAGTATTTATCAGTAATATGAGAGTTCGTAATATATATATATATATATATATATATATATATATATATATATATATATATATATATATATATATATATATATATATATATATATATATATATATATATATATATATATATACATACATATTGAAAATGATTTTAAAATGTACCTTTTGATAATTATTTTCCTAAAATGGTATATTATTTTAATAAGAAAAAAAATACAAAAAATATTTATTTATTAATAAATAAAAAGAATTCAGTAAATAGAATTCACAGTTATATAAATGAAATTATATAATATTATAGAAAATAATATTAATATTACTAGATGTATTATGTAATGAAACTGATATTAATATTATTGGACACTATCTTTCAAAAATGCTTTTTCCAATTTGCTTTTATTATACTTAAAGAAATGAAGTGTTTTCTATTTAAAATTGTATCATTTTAAGCACAATTATATTTCCACAATTAAAAATTCAAATTGTATTTTATATCCTGTAAATATGGAAATATTGAAGATTTGAGAGATAATTTCCATGAAAAGCTTAATATATTTACTTTTCATTTTCTGTACCAAAGCATGAATAGAAATACCTTTATATAAAGGGTCACGCATAAACACAAGCAGTATTGTTATACAGATAGTTTTGAAAAATGAAATTGTAATATATGATTGATATGAAAATTTTTTCAATCTTTCTATGGAGAATGTATTAATACAGAGGGAAAATCATTTTCTAAAAAACTAATCTAGTCATTTTTATTCTCGTCTATTCTTGATCCTTTTTTTTTTATAGGAAATTGGAAACATGTACTGACTTAAAAGTACTATATTTACATGTTTAATATTTGAAAAAATTTAATCTCAAGTGAAATCATCATACTGCATAAAAATTCTTGAGAAGATAAAGAAAGTATTTTTTTGAAAACTTTCATCTAAGTATTCATGATCCACACTTTTCTTTTTTCACTTATATTTCATATCATTGTTTTTAATTCTCCAAAACTATATGAATTTTTTACATAATTAGCGTTCTAAAGTGATATTACATTATATTAAATTTGAGGGAATAGTTAATCAATTTTGAATTGAAAACTATTTCACCGGATTATTAACAGAATTATGCAGTAATATTTATTTTCAAATTTGAATTTTTTCATTGAATTTGTCAAACTCAGTGATGAAGATTTGATTAATTTATTACGTATGAACAAAAGTAATAAAACGGAAGTGAGGTGCAAAAAAATATCTCTAGATTTATTGAATTATTCAAATTAATTTAAGCTTTCAGTAGTTTATTCCATCTAATTTATAAACTTATTTTAATTAATATGTCTATTTTTTTAAAATGGCTTTTATTTAAAACAGAACACAGTTGTAATTTTTCCTGCTTTACCATGAATTCATTTCTGTGGTAGTTGTAACAGAAAACATTGAAAGCAGTACTATGAGTGATCTTAATGATAATTTCCTGAAAATTTAGAAAGTAGATTTCGTAAAATAATGAAAATGTTGAAATACTTCACGGCTTTTCAAGAGATCATATCTCCCAATGAAAAAATAATCACTGTATTTTCAAGTCCAGATTTTGTTATTAGAAGGTAATTTTATTTCAAACTTATTTTATTTTCATTTCAGAATTCAATAAGAAAAAAGAAACTGCATCAGATAGAATGAGCAGAATACGTCTTGCTTACACTAAAAAACATTTAAGACAAAATTAATCTTCAATTGTTCTATTTTGAGAAACAAAAATATGGCTACGTATTTGCCATAAAAACATTTTAATTATAGACAAAAATGCTAATTACCAATAATGAAAACTCAAAAACATCAGAACAAATCATATTCATTATTTTATGCAACAATGGTTATTAAATAAGTGAATTTGCTGAAAAGCATTTGAATTCATAAATATAATATACTAATCTCCCGATTAAAAAAATTAAAATATTTCATTTGGAAAGGAATCAATCAAAAATGCAGTTAATTATATGTGGTATAAAATTTCCAAACTCATATTAAAATAACTATTTAAAACTTTTTCAATTTCAACTTACCTCTGTTTTTTAAATTACATAATTATACTCATATTTTTTCTGTGTTATCAATCTAATTTTTTAACTATTGTAACAATTATTTTCAAAATTATCAATTTTTTTCAATAATTATTGGGAGAATTGGAAATTAGCTCAACTTTTGCACCTGAGATCTTTTTTGTGGAATGGTATAAATATTGCATATTTTCTTACTTTTGTCTCTTGTTACTCTTTGAGAAATAATTGTTAGATAGTAAATTTAAATCAAAGTAAATTAAAACCTTTGGCAAGTATTTAAATATTTTACATTTGATATTCTTTGGGTTACCAGATGAAAACATAAAAAAGGAATATTTAATATTCTAAGATTGCAGAAATACTCAGATCCTCCTTTGTTTCTAATAAAATGGTTGTAGATATAGCCTCTTTCGGAAAGATAAAAGAGCGTAAAAGTGAATCCAATGTGAAGCCGATAGCTGTTTTCCTTAAACTACATCACATCTTAACGCTGACATTCATTATCTGATAAGAGAGAGCGAGGAGCTGAAAGCGCTTCAATTAACTCCTTCGTATTTTCTCTTTAATTGATAGAGTTGGTAATTTTATTTTTAACACTTACCACTCAAATCTCTTTGGATATACCTGATGTTTCCTTCAAGTAATTAAATTAAAATCCTAATAGTATAGTTTTATATATTATAAAATAATTACAATATATACAATTAAATATTATGATATATATTATTTAATAAATAATATATAATATAGCATATTATATTATTATATTAAACATATCTTATGCATGTTATTATATTATACACATATTATTAAAATTTTTCTGATGCGTTTACCTCTACATACTTATTTAATTATGGGAATGATGATTTTGAAATATATATCTTAATATACAGTCACAATACATTACAATCATTTTAATTCTTAAACTAGTTATGATCGTATTTAATTTTTCCTTACTGAAATAGGCTGGTCAATATATTCTAATTATGAGAAACATAAATTCCTATGAACGATAACAAGGGTTTGGATATAATATAAGTATATTTCAAATTACACTATGAATGTGTAGAATCTAAAGTATGTTTTTAGCAACATACTTTAGAATAGAACAAAATACAATATTTAATTTAAGTAAGAATTTAGTGTGAAATTGTCAATAACAATGCATGAATGAATAAGAAATATGATTATGAAATATATATATACTATTTACCATATTTTTAATTTAAACACTCTAATAATATCTACATATTTACCTATCCTAAATAGTTAATAAAACATTTCCAAACGAAAAATGGGTAATAATGTTATGTATAATTGTATTCTTAAAGCTAATCTCATTGGTTAGTTGGAGGCTAAACCAGACTTATGAAATCTTTTTAATTCTACATGGTCTTAGGGCAGAGTAATAAGCAAGCTCGAATGATATAAAAGCAGGGACAAAGCAGGAGATATCCAGCCATTACGTGTCACCCAAAGAGAAATTATTTCACCTGGAGAATATTGCAGCTAGGAATTATTTTATATATTTTATGTTCCATTCACCATAAGTGAAACTTTTGGATAATCCACTGGACTAAATATAGCACTAGCTTCTTTTCGATAACAAGAATGTTAATTTTCAAAATATTATAGGTCACCGCAACATGTAATGTTGTATAGAAATTGCAAGTATGCATGGCTCTCATCTCCTCTTTTTTTCAAGGTGAATCTTTATTCTCAAAGAATAGAAAAGAGCTAAAAATACCATCTCTGCACTCAAGAACGTTGTCCTTTATTCGAGCTCCAAAGCTTTTATTTATACATAAGCGCCATCGTTCTAAAGATTGGGAAACAAGAAAACAGATCAATCAGATGTTGTTTCATGAAGAATTTTAGTCTCATAATTATGATTTATCAATTAGAAGAAAGAAAGCAAGACGTGATGAATCACCACAGAAAATGTGTGTGCATGTTCTCGGATTAAAACAAACAAATAAAAAATAAAAAGATACAGCTGATATGCAAAATAATTCTGGAAGATTCGGGAGAATTATCATCTCTGAAAAACTAACTAGAAGTAAGAAACAGAAATACCCGTAAATGAACAGACAGTGAGAAAATTCGCTTATATTACTGACAGCTCTGTGTATGTACAATAACATTTTATCAATAATTAAATATCGTTGACGTTAAAAACAGAATCTTATAAAGTAATTTTGTTTATCTTCGAATAGAGTTATGTTGGCATATTGATTTAGATCAGGCAAAATTATAAGGTACCATGTTTCCAAACGGATCTTGTTTCAGTATCACTTCTGATTCTAACTGGCTTTCTGAGAGGGAACATAAATTTCATTACCTTCATATAAATATCTAGGAATTTAATTGGTTTCGCGCAGACGGGTGTTTATATATCAATGGAACACTTCTTTCTATATTTAAGGAGGTAACGTAGTATTATAGAAATATTATATCTTCTTTTTTATGATTTAATCTTTTTATATCCTACTGTGTTTGTTACTAGTAAAAACATTAATCGGGTACTATTTTGTAGGCAAATTCTTGTACATTAATGAAATATCTTTATTTATTTGTGTAAAGTAACATGATACCAATGTTATATTGTGCCTTGTTCCCTTTTCTTTAAACTCTAATTCATGATCGAATGAAAGGGTATGCAATACTCACGGGAAATTTTCTTTATTAGCCAGTTGAGAAGGATGGTATTTGCTTTCTGACCCTCCGTAATCTACTGTTCACGGTATCCTGTTCCCCAGAGTCATTCTATTTTTTACTCTCTGCATTTAATCTAGACATTTTCTTAGAGGATAACAATAGAGATCAAATAAGGATTACTGAAGTTTCAGGTATACCATCAAATGAATTGATATAAATATATTGACTGCTTTGTATGATCTGCATATTCATTAACTAGAAATTCCCCAGAACATATTTTTAATCAACTTAACAAATATGTAGCGCAGAGAAATAACACTTTTTTACATAATTTCTTAAAAAATTCAGTTTCTCAAGCTTTTATTAAATATTTAATAGAAGTATAAAAGCATACCACAGATAAAATTGTGCTTTAATGACAGTGTTTTTATCAAATTTCACATAAACGAGAATATAAAAACTTAATATTCAAAAGAGTGAACACTTTTCATATGTAAATACTTATTATATTTTTATCTTTTTTCATTATTCTTATTTTAAGAGAAGTTAAATTTTATTCAATTTCTATTTACAATTTTACATATTGAAGGTACTGCAAGATGTCTCTTACTTACATGTCAAATTTCAGTTCTTTAAATGAGATTCTAATAAAATATGATTGAAAATAACGCAGTCCCTTAGCAATTTTAAAACATTGTAATTTTAAAAGTATCACTGAACACTTTAATTGTCATCTCTTACTTCGCAAAATGTAAAGTGATAGGATAATGACCTGTCACAAAATTCTCTTTATATCATAATTTTTCTTCTCTTCGCACAGTCGTGTCTTCTAAACGAGAAGAGATATTGTAAAACTCAAGATATTTGCGATATTATTTAAAAAATATTCATTTTCGGAGTAAAAGAAATAAAGTTAAAAATCATTCAATATTGATTTTTTTTTTAAAAATTAATTCAACAATGCTTTTAAAAGTTTTTTAAAGTAGTTATTTTCACAATTAAGTTTAAGATATTTAATAAATCAAACATATTGTGTTCAGTAATTTAAAGCTCAATAAATAAATCAATGAAAAAAATTTAATTTATAGTTGACTAGAAAATTTAAATCTAGCTGTTATTAAAATGTACCAATTAGTCATGTTCCATGAATATATAAATGTAATGAATATTTTTCATTATATTTTCCCATGTATTATATATAGGTTCTTGTGTTTGCATTTCAAATTTTAAAAATATCAATATAAGGAGAAATAGTTGTATGTAAAAGTAATTATGTAGATAACATAACCATATATAAAATATATATAAACATATATATATACCATAGATAAAAATATAAGACCACAAATATAAATTTATTTGTTTGGCATCATTGCATTTTGAATGTTTTTATTGATAATACGAAAGAAATAAAATTATGAATAAAGTCCTTGTAATTTATTGATATAACAATCAGCTATTCTCCATGGTAATAAAGAATTTTATTTACTTTAAGCATAATGAATTTATATAAGGAAACACAGGTGACATTATCAGTAATTTTATTGTAAAGTATTAACATATAGATGATAAAATACAAAACTCATCTTGTACTAGCACAATTATGAATTGCAAAAATCTTTAAAATATTCTTTAATATGATATATGACAAATCTTCAACCGTTTTTTGATAGGAGAAAGTGTGCACGTTATGTTGAAAACTGTAAATGAAGAATATACAATTTCAGAGAGTAGATCAAATTTAATTGAAAATTCTACACTAAAATATTTTCTTCGTGGGATTTTGTTACAATGCTCAATGAACTGTGACACCGAAATAGTATGTGTATCAACACAAAAGGAGTTAAAGACTGTACTAGTTTTTTATCTTCCTAATCTGTCACACCATTTTTATCTCTAAATTGGATGTCTCAAAAGATGATAGCATTTCATAAAAAGAAAAATTTCTTAGATGTTAATTTATTCAGTTCTATAAATTATACTTCAATAAATTTTTTTTAATTAAATTGAAATTCAATTTTTTGAGAAATATAAAAAAAGTGGAATTAGCATTTTCCACAGCAGTTAAAAAATTTCTTTAAATTAGTTCTGACGAACATTCTGAGAAAGAAAAAAAATCGTGAAAATCAACTTCATTAAATTTTCCTAACCATTAAGCTGAGATATATAGGTCCTACTGATCAACTTAAGTAATGATGTAACTTAACAATCAAGTTAAGTGATGATATAAATGATGACAGTAATTCATTCCAATGTATATTTTTACTAATTTTGTATCTGAACTTAAGAATATTTTGGTTAACATTCAGAAATGACAATGGTTACGTAAAAATTTCAGAAAATTTACCTTTGAATAATATTTTAGAAGAGAAATGACGTATTATTGAAAAATACGTGCCATCTAAAAATAAACATGTGAAAGTGTTTAAAATTGGAGGTAAAATTTTCCAGAGTTATATCTCTCTCTTCTAAATATCTATCAAAAAACTTCTTTTCTAAAATACATAATATGACATTCATTTACGCCATATTTTTTCTTTAAATTAATGGTGAAAAAGCAAATTATGCAATATTTACAATGCTTCATGCTAAAGTTTGCTACATAAGCATAAATTTATATTTAATTCATATGTAATGCAGGTAATTTCGACTTATATCTTATAGAATTTTAAATCTCATAATTTTCAATTTCATGTAGTTATGTAAACATCAATATGTTTATTATTTGGGGTAATAGTAGCTCCGAGGAAAATTCTTTATAAAAATGCACTTTGTATTAAAGGCTATATTTTCATAAACGGAACATAACTGTTAAAAAGGTTTTAATGTCCTAATAACGGTGTTGTGTTGTTTTTAAATATTTTTTTCCTTTTCAATATATTTTTAATGTAGAACATTTTAGAATATCATAATTCAGAGTATTAAGATTATATAAATTAATATACATTGCAAACCATTACTAATGAATCATTGCACAAGCTAATGATATGAAAGAGACATATGAAAATACGTTTCTTTCATATCATTATAATATCATAATGTTATGATATAATAATATGAAAGATAACCATGATATGACATGATATGAATGATATCACATCACGAAGTTGTTGTTAGAAAAAATTCAGTACACTAAATATAACAAAAATATATGCGATGACTTAAAGGTAATAGCTTTATTATTAAGTTTGTTACTTGGATGCAAAAATTTTGTTGATTTTTGTATGAATGAAACAGCAAACATAGTAAATCTCATTATATAAAGAAACAGTGG
Organism: Latrodectus geometricus; assembly: GCA_026290005.1. Taxonomy (NCBI): domain Eukaryota; kingdom Metazoa; phylum Arthropoda; class Arachnida; order Araneae; family Theridiidae; genus Latrodectus; species Latrodectus geometricus. The sequence goes on along the minus strand of JAPDSC010065941.1, from coordinate 220,229 downwards.
CCTACTAAACGTTAATCTCTTTTTCCAGGACATAAAAATATACTGAATATTCGCTTAGTGGTTCCTGAAATTTGTTTTTACTTTTCCTATATGTAAACTAGGGATTAATGAAAATTTTGTAAAAACTTTGGACAAAAATTTTGATTCCTTTATGTGTCTGAAAACTAAATTTCAAAAATAAGAGTTACAAATTGATAGAAGAATTATTTTATAGCACAGCAAATAAGATCAAGGATATCGCAAGATGAGCATTTTATGGAACTGTTGAATCTATCGGAAAACACAGCGTGGAAATTTTTCAAAAATATTTGTCATTTTTTGGCAATAATAAAACAGAAAATTATGACGAAATAGTGAGTAGTCTTATAGCTTCATACATAGGAATGGGCTGCAACATACCTTTACAAATTAACTTTTCGACCTCCATTTAGACATTTTTCTCGAAATTCTTGAGACTATATCTGCTGAGCATGATGAGCGTTTTCATCAGCAGATTGCTATCATGGAAATCACTTACTAAGGCAAGTGGAGTTCAGTATGCTCTCCGGCTATTGCTGGACTATGAAGAACGACACTTCTAATGCAAAATATAGTAGAAAATCAAAATATGTAATTTCTTTGATCAGCCAGTATTAACTGATTATTTATTTAATTTAGTGTTTCTCAAGTACCACATCTTGCAGAGCTCTTAAAAATGTGTCTGAAAAGTCATCTGCCTGATAAAGAAAATCTGAGTACATATTAGAACTCAGTAGGAAAAAGTTAATGAGATTCCATTTATTTAGTCCTTGTAAAAGGAAACTTTTTTAGACCATTTAAAACAACATATTGTAGACCATTTAAAAAAAATCAAAACTACTTAGTGACGTATATTTGATCTAATTTCATTACTTGCGCAATAAAATGTTTTGGAATAAAAATTTTTGAAATTTATTGATCAGCTATAATTGTAAGGAACTTGCAGATATTTCTAAAATCTCCTTTATTTTTTTACTTTTTTTGACACAGAAGACTTAAGAACTTTACTATAAATTGAAGTATATTTCATATACTCAAACCTTTTTTTAAAGTAAAAAGTTTTACATGAGATTGGAATTGTTAATAAGTGGAATTTTACATTGGATTGTAATATTTAGAAGATATTACTTATATTATTAGAATTTTAACATATCATTTTAAAGTACTATATTCAGTACTTTTAGTTTCAACAAAATATTTTAATTCAAAATAATCAAAATATTTTGATTTCTTTTTGATTCAATAACTTATTAGATTTCTTACGTTGTTCAATTGTGCTTGAATAAATTTTATTTGAAGTTCAAAATGTTTTGGTATGATTTTCTTAGTTTTATTGATTTTCTTTTTGTTAAATACCATTCTACTTTTTTCGACATAAAAGCATATTTAGATGTTTAAAGTTTATGTCTTGTTTCTTATATCAATTATGTTAAAAAATATTAAGTTTCCTTTATAACGGTTACAACAAAAATGATAGCTATTTTTTTCTATTTTTTGCACATATTGACACAAGCATTCAAACTTCAGGGCTTTTTCATCTTTTTGTAGAATTTCTTATTTTACATTGTCGACACTAAAAACGATTTTCTCACTATAAAAGGAATGCATAACATTATATTGGATATCAAGATTTCAAAAGAAGTGCTTTAGATATACATTGAAACATTTTATGTGTGTATAAGAAGGACAGAATGATAGGATATTTCCAATACAAATAGTAATATTTCTATAAGTCGTACTATTATAAGAGAAGGCTATACGATATACAAAAATAATTTAATCTTTAAAAATCTAAGCTTTCAAATGCTTATTTTTGTATGTTAAAATTGTATTCTTATTTTTCTTACTTTTTGAAAGAAAAATAAAACTTATTTTATTTTCGCAAATATTTCTGAAATAAAAAAAAAAAATTGTAAGTGTAATGATATTACCATTCAACTTCTATTTTTGTAATTCTTTTGATATTACTTAACTACAGTCTTAATATTGACATAAGTTTCAAACGAACAAATTCATATATATGTATATATACTTGCTAATTGATTTATAATCATTGGTATTAATAATTACAGAAATATATTTAGGTAACTATTGAATTATGAAACACATTATAATATTGACAGTAACTCTATTTTTTCTCTTTGATTAGGTTATATGTGGTATGGTCTGTTGATCAATTAATTTTCTGTAAAGCACAACTGTTGTAACTGACAATTTTTAGTACATAAATTAATTAGTGGAAATGCATTTTATATAAGTTTCATAAAACATTAGATCAGAATTATATAAATATTTTGAGAATAGTTAAATAAATATTTTGTAATACTATATGATCATGAATTATTATTTTCTAAATCATATATTTAACAAACATTTTATGACATTTTTAGTTTTCTCCTTGATTTATATAAAATGGTGAATATTTACATATAAATGTCATAAAACATATAAGTTCAAATAAACATCCATCGATTAGCTTATAGAAAGAGAAATAATTAAAGATATTTTATTAAAAATACTTTATAATTTTTTAATGAATCAATTTATTTTTTATGATCTCATTTAGTTTATTGGGTTTGATAACAATAGTTTTTAAGAGAAATCATTTGAAACTGTCCGTAAATTACTACTAGATCTTCAGTCATTTGATATTTCGTGATAAAGAGAGATTATCAGTCAAACCAACAGGGAAAATTTAGATTAGAATTAATTGAATTCTTATCGATTTCTTATTTGTTATTATTAATCAATCAACGTTAAAAAATTAGTGAGGAAAGTGCTACAGAAAACTAGTGATTATTTTAACATAATATTCAATGTGTTTGTACATTATGTTTAAATAACTGCTAAATGGAAATTTGAGAAAAAAATATTTAAATAAAATAAAAATACTATTTATTTTCTCTTAAAATTTAAATTATTGTAATTGAAATAATTTGATGATTTTTTATATTTTATTAAACAAATATCTATAATTGTCACATATTCAATCTGAAAACAAAGTAATTATCAGTAAAAATGAAAATTGTTACAAGCAACGAGAAAATATTAGTATAGGAGTTAAAAAAATCCTATTATAATTAAGTAGAAACATGTTTAATTTTTCTAGGTATAACTATTAAACACAAATATGTACAAAGTTATTAAGAGAGAAAGATATTAAATCTTCAGACATATACATGAAAATAGGATTTGATTAATAAGAAGTATATTTTGAGATTTTGGTAAAAGATATTGTTTGCTTTATTATACATATTTATTTAAGAATATATATTAGGTTGGGGAAAAAGTAATTCATTATTTTTTCGGTAGACGTCTGTAGTGATCGATTTCTCGTGAGGTATCTATCAAACAATTTCAGATTTATGCTCGTTGGAAAGGTGACATTTGACACCAAAATATCCTCTTGCGGTTTTTTGTTTGATTAATTCAGTTACGAGTACAAGGTTTTAAAAATGGAAAGCAACAATACAATATATATACATATACATATACAAACACACACACATATATATATATATATATATATATATATATATATATATATATATATATATATATAGGCTATAAAATGCGATACAGGCTATATAAGTAAAATTTAAATGGTAAAGTTGAGAAATACAAAATAATTGAGTACAAGTAGTTGAAAATACAAATATTCATTGCACTCGTTTAAAACAGATGGTGCTTATGACAATTTAAATGCGTTTAAATAAAGAAATTCGAATGGTTTTCAATATGCTAATTGCCTTTGAAATTGCAACCCAGCGAAAAGCTGTCCTGTTACTCAGTCTGATGATGTGTTTTTACTTTTTAATTTATATTAATTAGTTTGTGATTTTTCAAATCGAAAAACGTGCTTATATTACTAAGCCACAATGTTATTTTGATTTTTATGAGGAGAATCAGAAGAAAGCGAAATCAATTTGATATCACGTTTTGGCATGCTTAACGACATAAAGCTGTTTTAAAACATAACTTTCACATTGCATTTGTTTTTCTGAAGAACTAAACATAAGATCTTCAGAAAAGCAAATGCACATGTCAATTTCAAAAGTCATATTCACGTGTTATTAGGGGGGAATTCTATAAGACTTCTAAGAACCTACATGCATGCACAATGCAGAAGCTCAATATCCATATCCTAGTATTCAACAATGTTTAGGTTACAACCCAAGACATTTCTTTATAAATACTGTGCAATTAACGTACTATTAGCAATTACTAGCAATTAACGTAGAGAAATGTACTACAATAAACAACTAGCAATTAACGTAAAGAAATGTATATGTAAAAGTCATGCAAATTTTCTTGTAATTTATGAGTAAGACTATTTAGAGTATTTCATATAACAGCAAATATATATGATCACAATAATCCAAGATCGCCATAACAAAGAGACTGGTAAAACATTATGAGGCTAAATGGAGGCATTGAGGGAGAAAAATTGAATATTGTAGAAAAGTATAAAAAGAAATTTCAAAAAATATAGTTGAAAAAGTTACAAATTCAGTAATCTGTTCAAAATTTCAATAGAATTGAAATATTCTGAGGGAACCTAATAATGAAAGGTTACAAGAACGAGTAACCATTTCTAAGTCACTCACCAAGATGGTCAGAAACGACAATGTTGTTAAAACAATAAAACATGGTTGAACGACTAGATGAATTAAGATGCTTAGAGCTTTTAACAAAAGACTCTATTTAAATCCGTATACCACAAATCTAGGATTTTAATGTAGTTCTGATTCAAAGAGTAATTCGATAAGTGAGAATTTCATTATTGTTGCGGCAGTCATCTCTATTATTCTTAGATAATCGGATTTCCGAGACTTACCATATGAGTTGAAATCATTGAAAAAGTTTATGTAAGCATTTTGAAGGATCAAGACCACGTATAATGACAAAATATTTCTCTGTTCATATTGTAATTTATCAAATTGACAATATTATAAGAGGATTTCACTTAGTTGATAAGAAGAAACTCGAATACTTAATATAAAGGTAAAATATCATATCTGGTATAATGAATAGATTAATGTAAACACTTGTGAACCCTTCTGACTGAAATGCTAACAATATCATTTACTATTTTCTGCTAAACAACTTTCACTAAATTAGAAAAAAGAATGGTGCAATATGTTCCTGAAACTGCACTGGACAAAAAATTTCAACTTCATTGACATTTAAAGTAAACTTTTTCATCATGTCTGTTATGCTCAATATCAAAATGGAGTTATTCTAAAATATGATGTTTTGTTTTCAAACAACACTAGTGAGATATTATTTTCATTCTTTTTTTAAAATTTTCATTTAAATTTTAATTAGATCATAAATACAGTACTTTAAAATTTTTTAATAGAGTATTATACAAGTCTTTTAGTTTTGAAAATGCTTAATTACAAAAGTTATTTAGTTTTTAATATGTTCGACAATATGTTTTGATCTTGAACTTCAATTTTATTATAATACGCCAAGGAAACCATTTCTATATTATTTTTGTTTGTTTTATTTAAATTAAAAAATGTAAAAACGAATAAAATGTATAACGATTAAGATTACATTGAAAAAAACAAACACATGCATTTGTTTTATTTTTATTCATACTCACTTGCAAATACAATGCAAATCCATAAGATTTCTGATTAAATGTTTCAAAAATTAATCTTTGATAGTCTATGTAATAAAAAATGAAATTATCTTATTATTCAAAAATTAAATGCATCTTATAGTATTTGAATCCTTTTGACAGGTTGATTTCTAAAGACAATAATGTACTTTCATATAAATTCGTAAGTTAAATCATTATCTCAATATAATATTATAATAAACTTCAATGAGAGAGATAGAGAGAGAGACACATACACACAGAAAATTTGGCAATATAATTAAATCAATCAACTGCCTCTATATTATTTAAGTTTTATTTTGATTGAAATATAATTCCATTTTATATATTTAGTAGCCATATTTAATTATTGTGTTATATTTATCAAATATTACTAAAAGAGTTAAATAATGAGGATAAACTGTTTTCTCATATTTTTCATATTAAATTACTCTGAATTATTTTTGCATTATTGAATGAAATATCAAATTGAAGGAATTACATTTTAATCACACATTTTTCTTTTATAACAATTATATCATTTTACGTGATTTGATTATAATTGAATTCATCAAATTTATTTATGACATTATTTTTCTCTGTGCATATCTAGCATTTAATTTTTTAATAAAAGCATCATTTATAGCAATGGTGACACAAGTTTAAATTAATTGAAATGGAAACTTTATTTAAATCACAGTATTCGTTATCGATATAATTGTTTTATTTTAAAACTTGCAAGATTATTAATCAGATTTAATTTTTTATGCAGATGTCAATAATCATAATTTCTTTTACAAATATTATAATCTAATTGAATTTTTAATTTTTAAATTTAATTAATTTATGCTCTAATTAGTTTAATTAATTTGTTTAAATTTTAAATAATTATAAAATTTAACTACCTGTTTCAAAAATAGTTTCTTTCTAAATAACTCAACTAAATATTATAAATTAATTGTAATTCAGAGCTCAACAATATCTTTATTAAAAACTATTTATTTGATAGTGAAATTGATATTTCCGATTAAGTATAAAATCACAGTCAGTAGAAAATTTACTTGTTTTATAAATTTGTTATTTACTTATTATTAAATACTAAACAAACTTAATTAAAATTAAAGCAATATGAAAAATAATTAATTAATGATATACTAATTATTCAGAAATAGAAAAAAAAAACATTTTTAATCATTTTTAAAAGAAAGATGAAGTATGATTCTCACGTATTTAATGTTTTTTCTTGAGAAACTTTGATTTGAAAATTTATTGAGTATATATATGTTTTAGTAGATGAAAATGTTTTTGGAGACTGCAGAATTTCCAACATAACACGTATCAAAATATAACACTAATAATTGAACCGACTTCATTTTGCTACATATATCGTTTTACGCAGCATATGGGATTCATGAAATTTTCACTTTTCTGCTTGACATGCTCGCTACATGATATGAAATCATGATGAATGTAAAAAATCAAAATTTATGTGTTTAATGATTGAGCTCTTTTTTCGTCTCATATTTTTCATGATATTTGGTCATTAAGCAACGAAAATGCATTATCTACTGAAGATTGTATCAAATGCTGAATTTTCCGTTTTTATCTTGTATTAATATCACTGTGCTAAATACATAAAAAATAGTGTTATTGTTTATTTTTTAAACATCATTATATAATTTTATTTATATTAATAATAAAATTTTATTTGATAAACAAGTTGAATGTTTTTGTTTATTTTAAGTAAATTCCCAATCTTTTCTTAAAATACATTTTATAGCAAAATTAAAATGTTTCTTATATTCTTAGTAATAAAGAGGTAATTTACAAAAATAATCCAAATCTTAATACTGTATAGAATTTGACTCATGTAAAACAATTTTTCTAAAAATTTCTATGACTTAATGACTCACATGATTTAGACAAAAAGGTTTAATATTTTTCAAAGAAATAATGTTAAAAATCTCTTTGTTAAAGACCGTTTGATACTATGAAAAAAATTTTGTTTTATAAATTTACTCTAAGTTGAAATCTATAAATTATTCTAAATCATTAAAGTCTATAAAATTCATGCAAAATATTATTCTCAACAATTAAAAATATCACAAAATTAAAAAAAAAATGATTCCTCGACATAATACATGATTTATCTCTCATTTAAGTTTTATTAAGCATAAATAAAATATAATTTACATTAATGAAAATAAAATATTTTGTAGGTAATTTACAAAAATACTAATAAAGAAATTTTTTATTTGATTCAATAAAAATATTAGAGAATTAGAATATTGTTTAAATTGTTAAAAAGTAAATCTTCCAATCATAATAGTATTTTTTACTTTCCGTTGAATAATAATTTATTACACGAAACAAGTCTTTTTTGATTATTATAAAGGAATAGTTGACTAATTTGATTTAATCAATTGTATAAATTCTCAAACACTTAAAAACTTTATTTAAAATTAATAGTCTGTTGATTTTTTCCTAACTATTTTTATACATTATATTTATCACATTCATATGATAATAAGGGGATTTTCAATGAACAGGTAAACATACTTAAAATAGAAAATTGCCTGCAAAGATACCAAGCAAATTAAATAAATATTGCATCACATGTAGACCAAGTAAAGACACAATAACGATTGCAGATAGATGATGCTAGTGTGGTTAGAAAAATATGTTGCCTAAATGTCTATGTAAAACGGATTTAAGTATGCCGAAAAGTTACAGTGAAATGTGTATACCAATATTTAATTACTGTAAGTGATTTATTAGAAGACAATATATCATGACAAAATTATTGACTGTCACACGAGAAATTAACAATTGTTGTATGAGGTTGGGTATATAAAATGCAGTCTCACTGAGAACTATTTTATCACGTAGCCATGACTCTCACTGAAATGCTGTCGCACTTAAGTGTATCAAAAATACATATTAAAGACAATAAAATAAATGAAAAATCAATATCGAAGTCATGAGCTATCTACTGTTATATCATTCAGAACAACATGCACTTTATTTTCTGGAATAATGACAAATCGTGTAGTGACATCTCGTTGTTGATACAATAATGGATCACTTTTATATATCGGCCAATATCAGCAATCATGTTTCATTAACATCTCTTAGTAAAAAGTAATGTTTCCTATTGCTATACAAATCCTTACTTTGGTATTGAAACATCAAAGTTTTTAGCTATCATTAAACAGCATAAACTGTTATTCCGATTCTAACAAATGCCCTCTCAGTTTATTCCTTGTTCAATAAGCTTAGTAACTATAGAGCTCTTGTATCAAAAGTAGTGTTAAAATCAAGTGCTCTCTAACAGTATTTGAATTGATGCCCTACAAGATAACATCTTACACTATAGATGTAAGCTCCCTTAAATTGCATGGGCAATTCATTTCTAATAAGTTTAAATTTACTTTTTCTTGAAGTATTTTACCAAGTATTTTACTAATATAAAGTTCTATATTTGATATTCATAATGTGCAAACATTCTTCAAAAATACAATGTGTTATAGGTTCCATTTCCAATCATACTTGCGAAGTGTGACATTCCCATACATTTTGCGGATATGAGGTTGACAGTTTTGATTATTTAAAATTATATATTGAACAGTAATGCTCCTGCCCACCACGCATGTAAAGATAATGGATAATTTTTGACATCGAATAGAGGTTGCTTTCAATGAAATCTTTTATAATCATTTTCAGAATTAGGGGATTTAAATAGTATAATTAACAGAATTTGATTAAAGTATGTCTAGGTATACAAGAATTAGATTTTTGGTGTTATTTTAAATTGTTTTGTAGCATTTATTTTTGAATATCAAATAAATGATAATTTTTTTTCATGAGTTCGCATTATAGGAATTGCGGGAAATAATATTTTTTGAACACAAAAAATTGTGCACAAATTTTCGATTTCGTGTGATAATATGTGTTTACTTATATAAATACATACAAGCATACACACATACACAATATATATGTATTATATTATTACTACCGCATACTTTGTCTAGTGGTCAGAGTGCCTGACTGCGGATAGGAAGGTCTGGGTTCGAATCCCTGTCCGGGCATGGTTGTACTTTTTCTTTCTCTCTCTCCTGTCTTTGTCCTTTACTTGTATGAATGGTTGCTTACCTTGTAAACGGGTACCTATAGTATATGGGTACTGGGGAAGTTGGACTCTACACCCAATTTCTATTCAATTGAAAAAATGGAGCAGCGCACCCATACTAGCAGTCTGTCTGGCACTCGACAAAAAATATATACATATATTATATTGTAATAATTTTACTAAATTCTAAATATAGATTTTCAGTTATAATTCTATTAGAAATTTCAATTTTAATAGTGTAATACGTTTTCAGTAAAGCTAGGTCATTTAAATGATTTCATTGGGAGTTTTAATAGCTAATCTCAAATAATTGTAATTTCACTATTTCATTTTTGAACTATACTGAAATTAAAATAAGCTTTTTTATTATTATGATTCCATGTTCCAGGCATCTTTGTATTCAAATGTCTTACAACAGCTTGAAATATTTGTAAAGTGCTTAAACTTAAGGCGCACGTATAGTTTTCTGGAAAGATGTTTAAAAAGTAATGATACACATTCCGGGGTCACACTGGAACCATCCTTGAAAACTGCTAACCACTTGCATAAAAAGTCATGCGTGCAGAAGGGAAAATCCATCTTTCATTTTTCGTGATGAGTGATGCTGAACTTGAGCTCTTTTGTGTAGAAAAAGTCATGTCCTATATTAGCGCAGCAATCGATAATTTAAATAATTTGAAGTAGTATCCATTTTCAGTTATATTTTTAAATTGTTTTCTATTTTGCTTATATCTATTTCATATATTAAAATATGATCGATTGATATTGTTGTTAAAGTGATGACGTTATATATTGCATAGAATATATAACTTGAAATATACTTCATGTTATAATGTAGCATTAGAGAAAATATAATTTTTATTGATAAGATGAATGAATAAATAAAACAACTCTAAAATATTTTCGCATTGTTTAAATTTATAGTACTCTTATTTGTTTGGAATAATAATTATTTTAATGAAATAATTTATGTAAATTCCTTTCCTTAAAATTTGCAAATAATGCTAGTTTGTTTTATTAGCGTTTTAGTCTTATTTTAAATCAAAGGTTGCATGTTTATTTGATTAGAAAATTAAACATTTTTCCCGTTTAAACCACTCTCCACATGTACAATTATATTTATTTTACATTGATTAATCATTAAATTATTTGTATGTGATAATTTAAAACTTTATTGAATTTTTTAATAAAATTCAATAAAGTTTAAATAAATTTCAATAATTACAAATTCAATAAATTATTATGATGATATAAGCTAAAACTTATTATACTAATTACAGATTTTTCTATTTTCACAATATATGTAATCATATTTCTAAAAAAATAGCTAGTACTAAAAAAATAGCATTTTAAATTCTAAATTGCTAATAAAAAATTTATGTTTTTAAAAGAAGGTAATCCTAAAAATAAATATAAAAGTTTTTAATTATAATAATAATTTAAGTCTTCAAATACTGTTTAATACATTTAATTATCAATTTTGATTATATTTTGTTTTGATTAATTAAATAAAGTACAATTTCTATTATACAAATATAACAGTGTCTGTATATATTGTGACTTTAGTCACACACAGTTTAAAAGGGTTGTAAGTGTGGATAAACTTTGAATTAATACTATAATTAAATAATTAAATTGCTTAATTAAATGAACTGACACCGAAAGTTATTTAAATTAAAAAACTGTGGTTTATAAGGTATAAAAAATTTCTCAGTATTTTTTAAGTTAGAATATTAGTGACATCAAATATATTCGTTTTGATGATCAATAATATCTTCTCTCAAAACTTATAATGAAACAAAAAGACTTGAAAAAAAATACTTTGAGAGATGGAATATTAAATAATTCTGGGATAAAAAAAAAGATTAATCTATTGAAAATACATTTTAATCAATTGCTAAGGAAAATAAAACCAATTTAATTAAATGCAAATGACAAAAATGTTATATGTGGCAGCACCTAAGAAACTTGTTAAAATATTTTATGAAATAAATTATATTTTTAGAAAATGGAAAATTATTGAATCCCTGAAGTTATTCTGAGCATTAAAATAAATATTTAATAATCACATATCTGTAAAAGAGAGAGAGCTTTTGCAGCCCTTTTTACTTTCAAACTTTGATGTGACTGGATTAAAATTTTAAGGGTCTCATTCAAACTAATCTTCTTTTCTCCACTTTTTTTATGACATTATTTATTTAAATAATTTATTTTGCAATATTCATTAGTCTGCTTAAAAAATAATGAATTTAAAAACAGATTCCTCCTAAAGTGACTAAGATAAGAAGGCTTAGCGGATTTATTTTCATTAAACATGTGGCAAAAATTATCCTACTTGATTATTAGCATCAAGTTTTATGATAAATAGTTGCCAATTTCCCGTATTTCTTTTGTTTAACCATCTCTCATGAGAATAGATACATTTTCTTTCTTTCATAGTATCTTTAATATTTTTGGTAATTCAATATTATTCAGACACATTCTTGAAAAATCCCTACAGGAATTGAATTATTTTTATTTTATTATATCCTTTTTTTTGAATTTCCCACGAGTTATCTTTATCTTCTGAAAGATGATTTATTGGACAAAAAAGTTTAAATTTGCTAATTATAATTAATTACAATTATATTCAACAAAAGTGATTACTTTTTACTAATGTATTATATTTATGCCAAAATGATAAATTTGTCTAGTTCCTTGTTTTACTTAGTTTTTATATTAAGGACTTTTTTAAATGTTTCAATGCTATTTATTTATTTTAGTTAGGCATTTCATTATTTATTTTAGGATTACTTACCAAAATCTTATTTTTTCATTTTCAGAAAGTAAATGAGAAAAATCTATATTCAATTAAAACACGTATTATAAGTGCAAAAGCACTTGTGTGTACCAAATGAGTGATGTAATCTGGATGATTGTATTTTTGGTGGATTCTTGTTTATTTTCGAGACCACTCTACTATTGGAACAGCCCACTTAAGGTTCTATCTCCTTATGTAATAAATTATTATTATTTTAAAAAATATTGAAGAAAGGAAAAGTCAGCAATCTTATGAAAAATTTTAATTGTCAGTTTATCAATTACAGAATATTAAATATAAGTATTTATAAAGACAACATTTCTTTTACATTTTTAACTGCACATTAAACAGTTAAAAATGAAATAAATGGCGTGAAATTTAAAGTTCTCTCTGAAATTTTATTCGAAACTTCCATTCCATAAATTAATTCCATAATTACTTCCATTCCATAAGTTATGCTTACAGAAACTGAGAATATGAAATAATTTTGGCTTTACATACGAATTCTCAAATACTGTCTCAATAACAATTAAAAAATATCCAGCATTTACTACATTGCTTCTATGTTAACTAATACTTACTTTCAAAAAGTAACTTTGGCTTAATGGTCAATATTAAATGAGTAGTTGTGAAAATTACATTTACAAATTAGTTTCCAATACTATAATTACATTAAAATAATTCTATTAACTTTCCAAATAATAAACTAAAAATGTTTTTATAATAACCTAAAAATGCAGCTTAGAATTTGAATAACAGTTGAAATCAAAATTAAATAATAACAATTAAATCACACAACGAGAAGTTTTAAAATATTTAAATGATTATATTAATTAATATTTGTAAAATTTTTAAAATCATCACATTTTGTAAACATTAATTTAAAAATTTTACAAATATTAGATGCTATCTAGTTTGATAAATTGATGCCTTGTAATACTAATACTATTTTACATAATATGAAAATATAAATGCAAATGCTCTGATTTCATATTTATGCTAAATTTTTTAAACTATATTCCCTTTATTCTATGAATTTTTATGATTAAATTACTCACAAAATGTTGAAATACTTATAATAAAAATTGCTTAAAATTTTATTATGCTCATAATAAAATAATTATATAATGTTTTATATATACATTTGGTTTTAAAATAGTAAAGCTTTTTCACTTTATACGTAAATCCTTCTTAGATAGTTAAATAATTATATTTGTTATATTTTTAATTTATAAAAATTTTACTATTAAAAATTAGAGACATCATCATATTGGTAAAATTTCATATTAATGCTAATTGAAAAATTCATTTTAATCTAATCATTTAGTGGTTAATCATTAGTTGGTTGTTGAAATTATTTATTTAATTAACAATTAAATAATAGCAAACAATGTAAAAAGTTTGCTATTATTTAAATGATACTTCACTGCAAATTAAAGTAGTTTGTTTATTCTTAAGCATTAAAGAATTTCCTTTTATTCTAAACATTTTTAAGCCATAATAAGGAATTTTATAGGGAAATATCTTAGTTTATATTTCCTCTATTTTATTTTTGAAGAATGGGTAACAGGTAACAAAGAAGCATTCTACTTAGATAAAGTTTTCTGATAGAAAATTCTACATATGGCATAAATTTAATAATGGAAAAATCTAGAATAGTTGTATTCTTAGAATAATATATTGTATTTGAATAATATATATTTTTAAAAAGTTGTATTTTTCTAAATAATTTAATAATCTTAGAATAAATAATTAGAATTATTCCTACGTTTTGAAGTTAGCAATTAAAAATGTTTGACTATGTATAATAATATTGTTGTATACCATTTCTTGAAAATATATAATTCTCAGCAGAAGAAAAATGAAGTAATTGCTAGATCAAGCAATTATTTATTTAGTGAAGAATATAATTCACATTTTTATTAAAATAAATAAGATTATTTCATTCAATAATAACTTATAAGTAATTGATTCTTTAAAAAATATTAATTCATTTAATTACTGTAGGAATAATAGCTTGAAAGGAATTCTAAGCAAAAACAATTGTGTTTATTTACAAAAAAATTAAATTCAACTCTTATAAAAGCAACATTATTTAACGGCAATGAAATAAAAATCAATCAGAATTGAGAAATGAAGACACTTTATTATCTAAATACAATTGAAAATGGAGATAATGAACTAGGCTCTTTGTTTGAAATCATTAGTTGAAAATACTTGAATGTAACATTTAGAATAATAACGCTATCAAATATTTACAATAATAAATATTCATATCAGCATGAATCTATAAAATATGAATGATATATTTAAACTTTTTAAAAATTTGAAACTGAATAAACTTACTGTTTATATAAAGTTGCGCGATCCAAGCATTAATCCAATGTTTCCAACAAGCATTGTCTAAATATTTATTAATAGATTTAGTTAATTACGACACCATATTTTATTTAAAAATAAGAAAGGCTCAATTTTGATGTAAAGCAAGTAGAAATTATTGTAATCAAAATATGAAATGGAAGGATAATACGGGAAATATCTTTATAATTTCTCAAGAAAAAAGTCCCATCAAAGAAGATCGTTTAAATTCTTCTTTGTATAGTTTAATTACATACCAGATCTTATATTTTCTACATTCGTATTTATTCTTATTTAGTGATATTATAATATTTGTTAAACATTAAAGTTTGACTTTGTAATATAAAATTCTTTTCCTTACGTTTCTCAGTTATTAAATTTAAGGTATTCTTTACTTTAGAGTGTTTCCTATGATCAACCAAAGACTTGTGTGAAACATTAAAAATATTTCATCAAATAAATGTTTAATAATTACTCTGTTTCAGAATAATTTCAATAAATCCAAAAAGGAATCTATGATGTTTCTTATAGACTTTGAATCTGGAAAAATGTCGTAGCTTATGACTTCCTACATCTGACACATTTATGTGAATTAGTTATGACTCAAGGAAATCTTAAGAATTTGATATGACTAGTCATGTTTTAGATGAATGTAAAGGTCAAACTATAATGCAATAAAGAAATACACTATAGTTCCAAGTGACATACTGAAGTAATGATTTTTCAAAAAATATAGTTGAATCCGAAATTTTTTTAAATGAGTCGTTTCTAGATAGATGAATGGAACATCCATCCATCATAATACTTTACCGAGAGAGGACTCAAATATTTTTGGCATTTGAAAAATAACCTGTTTACATAAATTTTAAATTTTGCATGATTTCGGTTTGTAATGTATATTGTTGTCGGTGATTATTGGTTATTTCTTTGCCACAATATTATCTATACATAAAATATTGTGCAATTTAACTGAATTTATTTTGTGTTCGCTTCTTTTTTTACAGATTTTTAAAAAATGAGTAAAATCTGTAAAAACTTTATTTTGTAACATTATTTAGGAGATGGTTTTCTTATTCGGTCATGTATAGTTCAGGAAGTGAAATAATTTGAATAATATTTAAAATTAAATAGGATAGATATATTTCTTCTGTTATAATCATTTTTTAAACATATGTTTAGCAATTAATGTAAGTTTTTTATGGACTTATTTAAGCACAATCTGGAACCAGAAAAATGGGAATCAATTTAATCGTTATAATAATTGCATCATTTACCTTGGAGATTAGAATTCTAAGCTATTTTGACTGATTTGTTTTCTATTTATTGAGAATTAATATTATTATTGTGAAGGATTAAAATTTAAAAAATATTGTTTTTTTGTCTACGAAATAAATTACTATTAGCTATGAAAAGGGATGATGATTTGACATGAGTTTGAAACACCTAGAACTTAATAAAAAACAAAATTGCCTATTTATATTGTTTTTCTCTCTGTTAGTATTTGATCTCAGTTACAGGAAATAATAGAGCTAGTCACAAATTCTACAAGTTTTATTTAAAAAATAATTTTTGCTATTCACTTTTGATGTCATAACCTGTATTACTAAAGTGATAAAATTATTTTAAGTTCTCGAACAAAATGAATAAATATTTACTTTCAAGTAACATATATGTTATAAAAATACTAGTATAATTTTTTTCTCTTAGCTTATTTACAAAAACGTTACTTAAAAAAGACATACCATTAAATAATGGAAAAGACCAAGCATTTAGAGAAATTTAGATTTACAATTAAAATAATTATACGATATTTACTTTCTTGTTCAAATGATAAATTAAAAATAAAAGGAACCAATAGAATTATAATAAACTTTAAAGAAAATTACTCTTTTCAGGCATAAATATATTATAAAAAATCTTCTGTGATTAATCTTGGGAGGAACATTTAGGTTCTTGATTTTTGATTCACTTTGAAAGATTTGAGAAGAAATACTCGAGATGATACAGGGACTCTTATCAACCTAGACTCGAGACTTTTATTAATCTTCTATTTAATTTAAATTGGGTAACAATTACGTAATATGAACTTTAACCATTTGAAGCTGTAGAAAAATTCAAGCACCTTATAAACATTATCACTAGAAACAATGACATAAGTATACAAAACAATAGCTGTTTTTCTATGGCAAATAAACGAAACTTAAGATTAACGCCAATTGAAAAGTAGACACCGTAACAAAAGTAAATACCTTTAAAACTGTTTGAAAACCTGTGTTAACGTATAAGAACAAGTGCTGGATATTAACTAAATCGGAAATGAACAGACTGATGGTTTTTGGAAGGTAAATCATGAGGAGAAACTTTTGTGCCTTCAACGAAAACAACAGATGGCCCCCATTTTGCAATTTCGATATTTATAAGAAATTCTATAAATAATTAAATATCTTTGATGTAAATGAAATTAATCACATTAGATGTCTAATTTACTCCTACAGATCAGACGATAGGGAAACAACCCAAATGTTACTTTTTTGAAACTAAGTGGAACTCAAAAAAGGAGCCGACCATATATTAGGTGGTTTGATAGTGTTGAAAAAAACTCTCCAAGTAATCGGTGCTGAAAGATGGAAGACAATGGTATCTGACAGGGCAAGTTATTGTGAAAACTTATTGAGATGTCCTTAGCATGTTCTGGGCAGTGGATTCGAAGAAGAATTTATACATGTAGAATAATCAAAGGAAAATATAAAATTCATATTTTACTAAGGTAATTAATGTGATAAACAGAAATTAGAAAACCAAAAATGTTAATAATAAAAATTAAACAAAAGTTTAATATGTTAATAATGTAAAATATTTAAAAATTTTAACAGAACAAAAGAAAATATAAAACAAATAGGAGATTCCCCCAAAAAATATTTTCTGATTTGGGCTTTTCTAGTTGCTTTATTTATTTTATTGTGTAAAAAATCTCTAAAAGAAAATTTACAATGTTAATTAATTTAGTTATCACTCAGTTACTTTTAATTTTATCAAAAGTAATTTATATAACTATATATAAATTATTTTTGATAAAAATAAGTATGCGAATTAGGTTGACCAATTAACCGGGACGTATACTTCGAACCACAAAGCCTTTGGTCATGAAAACAGAGATGAGCAATGTAGACTTTGGCTTTCATATGGACTGACGTGTCACTGAGTTTTTTTTTTTATGGGGAAAGATTATTTGACAGCACTCTCTTCTTTCATTTAATCAACAATTTAATTGACAATTTAGGCAAACTAATGGTACTATCTGGACACAAGTGTTCCACAGAAGAATGGAGACTCTATGCCTAAGCGAATAAGAGCAAACATGCAAATGTGGTCCAATAAAATGTTGATTTTAAATTTCTAATTCTCATTAGGCACCCTCCCTACACACACTTGAACATAAAATGCTTAGTAAACTAATGCTTTTGATTATTATACTTTTAAAAGAAGTGAAGAAGGATATTTATTTTTTTCCAAACAGCATTTAATTTGTTATTAATTGTTTCTGCTTAATGTAAACTTTGCACTGAAGAAACAATAAGTACAGGGTATATATATTTATATACGAAAAATTTCATGATAGTTCAGTATAACATGGTATTCCTTTTTTATAGTAGTTATAATTAAATTTAATACTATTAATAGCTAATTGGACATTATTATTAAATTGATTTTTAATGGTAACAACAAATATAATATTTTCTCTGAGACACTGAAATAATATAATTATAACACCTTATATTCCCTATGATTCGTTTATTTATTTGAATAATTGCTAGACTTTGAAATTCGCATTTATTTTTGGAAACAAAATATCTATATAAGAATATAACTGTTATGAAACATACATTACAGCAGTCATGAATCATGCATTACAATGGTGCTTAAACTATATTTGTTTTCTTTATAATTGTTTTTCATAATTATGAAGGAAACAAATTCTTTCATATAATAAAAGTTGTACGCGTAATATTTGTTATCAATATAGTTATTTTTATGTATTGATATGTACAGCTTTTACGTATATGTGTTATTAAGAGTAAATAACATGTCTTTTGCGTTTTACACAACTGAAAGTTGTGAACACAATTGAAAGTTTGTACCTTATTATTAACTATATAAAATTTTTTTAAAAAAAGCTGTTAATGCATTGAATAAATACTCGATTAAACCATTTACTTTTCCGTTATCTTATACAAGCTATAATAATATCTTGTCATTTTCTCTGGCACTTTCTTATTCACATATTTTAAAATTATCACTTTACTTGTGAGAAAGAATTGGAAATTAATATGACAGTTCTCTGAAGTTTTGACAGCTAATTGAAAATCGTTATTGTTAAAATGCTTTTGGAAATAGTTTAAAAGGAGAGACCTAAATGCTCTATGATGTGGATATAATAGATTTAGTATATTGTTTTTAAAAAACTAAATTTTAAAATTAAAAATATTTTATTGTCTTTTATAAATTATTTTATATCTAATATAAAAAAATTCATATACATAAAATAAATTAAATGATAAGTATTTTTTAATACTGTTAATAACATTTTTTAAAAAAAAAATTAATGAAATATTGTACAATTTGTTTTTATAATTTTAGTTGATAAGCATAAACAAAACTGCACATGAAATATTTTAACATTTTAACAACGATAAAAAAGTGTTAATTAATTTAATTTATTATAAATAAAATTTTTTGCTGATAATCGAGAGCTTAAAAATACGTTGAAATTTCATAATATTCGTTTAAAACTAAACTCAAGGTTTCTAGATGTTCTATTAGAATATTTAATTTATTGCTTAATGTGTAATAAACATTTTAGTACAAATCCGCTAATGTTATTAGAATGAAATGTAATTCGTATATAAAATATGTTAAAAATAAGCATTTAAGCTATTGACAGGAATTTTTGGATTGCTGACTATCAATAATGTTGCAGAAAAAATATTTATCGTAAACAAACTGAAAAATTATGTAACTATTTCAAACTAGAAATTTTTGTATAAATATGACTTTGTGCCAATAGCTTATTTCTATTATCTATCTTTAGCAAAGCTGATTTCAGCAAGATAGAAAACTTGTACACCATACATAAGTAGTATTTCTTATAGTTAAAAAGATAATCATGAAAAAGTTCAGAAATTAACAATTTGTTGCCCATCGTAATTAGCTTAACAGCCACAAGCTTTGTTGCCAAATTTTAGAACTTGCATCAAGTCTTGGCCAAGGATTGTTTTTCGCATACAATTATTGTGTTTATAGACCTCAAGAGAGAGAATGAGAAAATTCCTTTTGTAGATCCCAATATAAAAAGTTGAATGGGCTTTTGTTCAACAATTTCTGGGATCGAACAAGGACTTTTTACTCTGAAAAACATAGTCCTACCAATATAATACCCCAAGCTCAATCGAAATATTTACGTTTTTCAGCGGAGCATGGAAATAGTTTGTTAAATTGTTTTTCTATTCAGTGAAAAAGTGTCTTATTGTAGATAGTACCCAGAAATATAAAATCTGATGATCTGTTAGAGATCAAGCGAAGATACTAGAAGATAATAATTTGACTAAAAAGAATTGTTCCTGAGCCATATTAAACTGTGAACAGTCCCATAAATATATCTATAGTGCCCTGGACTTACCGATGATGGATAGAAGAATTGTCATGATTTAATATGAAAGTGTTGATGATAGGTAACTTATCCTTATAGATAGTTATATACAGGACCTACAATATGTGTATGATGTTCTCCTTCCATTAGCACTAATTTTCTTTCAAGGTCTGATCACTGCAATTCATTAGAAAGCTGTTACCAGTAAACAAGGATACACTAAACAAAGACATGGGCTATTAGATATTCAAGTACAATTAAATGAAGCAATTATTCTATCATCAAAATAGCTAAACTAAAATAAATATTCAAATATATTTAAATCAAATATTTGTTAATACTTTTTGATAAAAACATGCTAATAGCATTATTTCTTCATCTTATAAAAAATAAAATCACAATGATATAAAGTATAAAAGTTTAATGATTATTGAAAATATACTTTTTCACACTCAATCAATTTTTCATTACATTCATTCAAGTGTCATCATTATTATAGTCATGTATCTTAATCAAATATGATCATGATACTTGAAGAATACTCAAGGTTATAAATGTCTAAATTGTGTCAATATTCTAAATTTTTCAATTAACTTAGATGAAAAAAGTTTTCCGAAGTAATGGGGATCAATTCTTTTAAAGAGCAGAGAAATTTTTCAATATTTATGTTTTATTAATGTTGATGTTTCTTTATAGATATCAATAATTTTTTGAACAAAAAGGAAGAAGTTGATTTTTACTTGGTTAAATTATACACTTTTACACCATGCACAATATTTTCTATAATGATTTAAATACTATTTTTGAAAAGTTTTTAGAAATCATTTTTTTTCGTTGCGTAGAATGATATTACAATGCAGTTTTAAATATGACAATGCAACCCAAGTCTTTTAAGAAAAAAAATATAGTTATTAAATGCAATTATAAAACCGCATTGTAATGTTTTTAACCGTTGTTACGATAGAAAACATTAAAATGCAGCAGTTCTCACCTTTTATAAAATAAACTTCTAATTTTATACTTTGTAGAACTTACAAAATTAGATCGCACATTGGTGTTGAATCTAATTGATATTATTGTGAAATCTTAGTAGTACTGTTTTGGCACATGCGGTGTACTTTTCTCGTTTAAGAGAAAATTATTAGGAATGCCAACTGAGTAAAAGTAGAAAAGAAGTAACTGAAGCCCTTTTATTCTCGCATTTCCTATTATCAAATAATGAATGTCAAGATAATGATGCGATAGAATTTAAGAAAACACAGCTATCTATTTCACTTAGGACTCACTTTCATGAACTCTGATCCTTTCAGTCAAGTCTGAAATAACAATCATTTCATTAGAAAATGATGAAGAAACTTTATCTCTCTCGAAGTTTTCGTATGGTTTGTTTTGAAACTGTACAAAAATAGGAATTTAATATTTAATGTATAGCTCACTAATGGGGAAAAATTTATATTACTTTTTTATTTTTGTATATTACTTGAACTAACGTGTTCTTATTTTCCCTATGTAATCATTGAAAATATATAAAACTGGAAAATAATCAATAGAGTAATTTAATAACAATATAATAATTATGAAATAATATTAGCATTTTTCTGACAAACATGCTCTGAAATTATTTATAATTTTTATATAGATTTGAATATGAACAATATAGTGTAACTTAAAACCATTGTTTTAAGTTACGTTTTTTTGTTACAGCTATACACAGCCAATTTTAATCAATTATACAACGTAAAATTTTGATCTTAAAATATATTTTTATAACAAATAAAAATTACACTAAGATTAGAAAAAAACATTCAGATTTCACTACAAAATGTTTTAAGTGAGAAAACTTAAGGGTTTAGAGAAATGCAACAAATGAGAATGAAACATTTATACTGAAAGTTCATATTATTTACATATACTAAGTTGTTATCTTAATAATTAACATTTGTTATTGAAATTGTAGTTCTTTGTTTTCTTATTTATAATTGAATTATTTTTATATAAAGATGTAATTAGTACAGTATAGATTTGTATTCCATACATAAATTGTTATTTTTTGAAATTACATAATTGTTAAATTTTAGATTGATATTTAAAGTTTGTCAAAAACATATACTTTGGAAACGTTTACTTTCAGGTTTCTTTTCGTTTTATAGTTAACATAATACATGATATAAGCTATAATGCTGTACATAAAACTTTTTCTTGATTAATGATTATCACAAAAATTAAAAATATCTAAAGATTTTTTTTACATCTTAAAATATTTAGCTAAACTTAAATTTAATGCGCAATAAACATGTATCGAAAACTTGTTGCACACACAGAAAGATAGATTAATTTACAAAAAAAATTAATATTACTATAAGTTGAATAAAAATAGCCTAATAATTTTTTTAAATGATAAAAAATTCACTGAATTAATATTCGAAAATTAATAAAGTATTTTTTTTTAAATATAAAAATGGAAATATGCGTGATTTATTTTTAAGTATAAGAAAATCATCCAAAAATTAATTACAAGAATATGTAACTTATGACTCGAGAAGTTCTTGTATGAAGTATAACCTTAGATTTATTTAAATTTTGGGTGATTTATTTTTGACCAGAATTCAACTCTTTTAATTAGGTGCTTTTTGTATATTGATATTTCTTAAATTTAAATTGATAAAAAGGAAATTTGAAGCTTAATTGATATTGGTACACATTTGAATTAACCTTCACAGTGATTATGAATCAGTAATCTAAATTCGATATGATCATAACATCAACACATTAATGCTAAAAATACAGTAATATATTGTTATCCTATAAGTTATCATGATAATCTGCGTATGAATATTATAATGAATTATATATCAAATTAATCAAATTTTATAATATTATATCAAAATGGATGTTTGTATTTCTTTATAAAATGATATAATGATATACTTGATTCATAAATCCAATTTGAAATCCTGATCATTAATTTTCATTTCAGCATTTAAAAAAACATTTTACAAATTAAATACCATATAACTTTTACAATAATATTACATTTCATTTCGATACAAATGAAAATTATTTAAAGACTAATACAAATAAAAAATTTATTTAATATGTTGGATTGATGGAAAGATAATTCTTAAATAAATAACAACCTATAGCCCTTAATGAAAGTCATATTGCTTGTTTGAAATACAAATCACGTTATTTTATACATATTTATATAAATTCACAGGACTCATAAGCGATGTGAATGAAACCAGCTGATTAATTTGCAATTTATTGTAAAATAAGCTTCTAAAATAGATGCATTTTTTAACTAACAGATTTGAATATTATATATTGATAACTACAATAGCACAAAGATTGTTCATTAAAATAATTCATATTTTAACTTCTTGACATTTCTTCACACCTTGACACTTAATATTTCTATAAATAAATGCATTTCATTTCACAAGGAATTTTATTTGCAAATAGATAAGAATATTTATTTGCCAATGAAAGGAAAACTTTAGTTATAATTTCATTTAAATCAAGAGAATGTTCAAGCTTCGTTGAGTTTGATGTAAAAAAATTCTAAACGGTATAATTTCTAAAACTTATTTCCCTAATCAAAGATTCAAAGCATATGCATAGAATATGTAAATATATGGATGTAAGGGAGAAGAGTTAGATGAAGTCTTTAAATGCTCGTGAATCAAAATTCACATTTTAGTCACAATGGGACATTACAGAAATTTTTGGTGATTTCTTTTTGCCTGTTATTGCATACACTCAAACAGTAAAAGTGACTAACTGCTAACATTTAAATAATAAAACGAGGTGGCGAAATTTAGGGTAACTAAAAACAATTTGGTTTCAGTCCATATTTGAAGAAATTAAATTGAACAACATGTCCAGCTTATGAAAACCGCCTCTGGATGCTGGAACTCTTAAGGAAAAACCTGTGAAAGATATTCCAAAAACTACAATGGCTACAGAAAACTAACTGCAATTTGTGTATTATTACGATTCATTATAGAACATTACAGCTTCTTAGCTATCTCGGGACATCTACATGACTACAAGAAAATAAGGGATCATATAAATTGGAAAGAGAATCAAGTCTATCATTCATTTCACTGATAGATCGTGCTTCAAAATTACCATTGATTTTTGCAGTTCATTCATGTAGTCAAACTCACTACTTGGATTCTAATTTTTGTAAGATTAGTCATTAAAGCAGTAGAAGTTTGAGGATCTTAGCTGACATTATATTAAATAACTGTATATCGCTCGATATTTTTGAAAGAACAAACATGCAGCTAATATGAAGATTTGGAAAGATATTGATTTTGTTTTAATCGACATTCATGGGAAAGGCATTGATTTTATTTTAATTGACATTGATTTTACTTCAACCGATAGCATCGTAAGGTCTTATAGATCCCATATTGACATTATCACAAGAATATTTTAAAATGAAATTATTTATCCATTAAATTGGCATACCAGACCTACAAAATTTAATCCTACAAATTATGTTAGATTTTATTAGGTAAAAACAACTCAGGTAAGCAAAGCATTTTGAAAACCATCGCAAACTTGAAAAGTTATTGCTGAAAGAGAGAGAAAAACTGTTACAAGTATTATTAAATTGCTTTATTACTGTTGTGATATCAATGTGAAATCTGTATATCTGTAAGAGAGAAATAATGTCCTAATTAACATTCTATTTTTAATCATTTATTGTTTCATTCTTTAATCATTGATTTATATTTTTGACTTATGAATGAGTGTTATACTTGAACGAGTGCTTTCTTTTTTATACAAGTAAAGTTTAAAAACAAGTACAAGTTTACTGTAATTATTGAAGGATTATTTTTGTATTGCTTCAGTATATAATCAAACAATTTTTCTTTAAATTTTCCACGTGAAATTATAGAGATATTTGACTTGATTTACATGAAAAAATTCTGTTTATGTTATACAAAAATATTGTGATCAGCAGATTTCAATTGCTTAATCACTATGACATAAACAATCTGATTCTTAGAGCTGAACTCTAATATATTTCTTAGAAATAAATTATAATCACCCAATGCTTTTTCTAGGCTGCACAGAAGTAGTCTTACAGTTCTAAGCAGATTGATGTTATTAAATATTGCGTCTTAACGTACATTATAAGCAAAATAATTCTTGGAATGACGGTGCCAAAACTTTTCTTTAGTATTACTCAGCAAAACTCCCTTAAAGCTGCTTGATATCTTTATCATTGATTGAATACAATCGAAATAAAAAAATTTTTTAGTAACATTCTATGCTTAATTTAAAAGCCTTGGATATCAATGGCGTTATCAAAGAGCAAAGCTGTCTTAAATAACGGAAGTGGCAGATTTCTATGAGAAATATTTACCAAAATTGATTACAAAATCTACTTTTATTTAACGATACTTTGAAATGAAGATTCAGTTAAAGTATTAATATATAAGTATATCCTTGTGTTTTTTTTTCATTTATATTTAAAATGTAATATACAGTTTAGAGAGAGAAGACTAAGTGTGCAGAAAATTGGATATTATATTTACTTCTAGTAATTAGTATTATATTCTTTCCTATAACACAATACTTTTGGAAATATAATTTTTTTAAGAATAAATAATAAGCATTCAGTTATGATAAGAATATAATAAGAGAAATTTTATGAGTTAATCTTTTCACGCAGTAAGTGCAAATATTTACTTTTAATAAATGGCTAGAAGGAAATTAAGTTTTGAAATTATATTTGGAATTGTCTCCGTTTACTTAGAGAATATTGTATCAATATTTCGACTTTGAATTAATAGATACATAATTCTGAGTCGAAATTTTCGCATTTACATAAATGGTTGAAGTAATGAAGTTATGGAGATGACTGGTCTTAATTATTTTATTAAATTTATTAAATCTGAATTTTATTGATTTCATTATTTTAAAACTCTTTTATACAGTTTTATGGTATATAAAAGAATTTGCCATACATTCTTAAATTACGGCAACCATAATTAAAATAAATAACATTTCTGAATTAATTATTTTATATTCTATGATATTCAGTTCAAAACAAAGCAACTATTTAAAAAAATTTCAAAAAAGTTCTGTTTAAACAGAAAGTCTGAAAAACAAAAAAGTTCTGTTCAAATGAATTGTAAAAGCACATTATATTGGGATTCCTTTTTTTCTGAATGAGTAAAGTTTTATTATTAGATAAACATAAATAATTTCATAAACCATAATTTTATTTCATAAATTAATTTTTGATATATATATATATATTATAGTCATGAACAAATCATGAATAACTACTAATATTATCTCATACGGTAAGAACACCTCATTAATCTAAAATTCATACCATCACATAAATATTTGATAACATCCAGGTTAAAGACCAGCTGATTAAAGAGCTGAACTACATTCTTACTCTGAAATGTTTCGTTGGATCTTGCAATATGACAATTATCGTTAATTTTGAAGTAACAGGGGTCAATTTCGTAAAAATGTTATAGCGTAGGAAGTATATGGTCATCTAGATTTTATTACAGGTCTTGGGGCTTATCTTACCTGATGATGAGTCCGAGTTCATATCAAGAAATGTACACCCAAAGCACAAAATTATATCTTACGAACTTCACTGTGAGTCCAATTTAACATGAGTTCTTTTGTTTTTAAGATTGACCCCAAATTTAGATTTTGCATTAGAAGGGGAACTTTCAATCGTCACTTCTAAGCTTCTACTTCCACTGTTCTGATATTTATAAATCAATCTTTGTATTAAGTTAACCAAGTCGGTCAGTTGGATTTAGAGATCAAAATCTTAGGAGTAATTGCATCAACTGAGAAAATGGGTTTCACATTTATAATGGTTGTGTTGTGAGTCATCACTTATACAATAATTGTGTCAGATAATATTCAATGATGCAAAAGTTGTAGGAGATTGTTGAAATTCTTTGGCTATTAGTTCTTAAATAGATCATTCAAAAATATGTTGCACTCTGATTCAGGTCACATTCTGGCACTCTTTGTTCTTTGCGAATTTTCTATTTGCGAATTATAGGGAGAATTGTAGCTTTGTAGTGTATTTTAGCTTACAGGAAGTGTCAGAATATTTTAGTAATCCAGGTACAAATTTGTTAAATGAAGCATTTTATTTTGCACAAAATTTTGGTACTTCAAATTTCTTATAATAATTAATATACTTTAAAATTTTAATAACATAGTATACTCTATAACTTTGTTTACTGGAGAGATCTTTTAAGCTAAAGATCATAAAAGATTTACTCTTCATGCAAAAAATTTAATGAAACTTCTATTTTTTTAAGCAAGTAACTCTAACTTTATATTTAAAAAATGAAGTATGAAAAATTTGATAACTGCTTAACACTTTGGATGAGGACTTGTCGCAATTATTTAGCACTTCATTTCACGATTATTTGCAAATGGCTATAGATTAGATTAATGTATCTTTAATATTGCCTCTTTTTGAAATACTGTAATTATATTCTTTGCACTATATTTTTTACCAACGTATTGAAATAATCTATTTTTTAAAGTTCTTAGTTCATTATTTACAAATCAATATGACTAGAGTCAAAGAACATTTTTATCATGAATCTCTGTTGATATGAACAAAATAAATTTCTGCAGTATAACACCATATGCATTTAAATAATATTTTATTTCAATTAATTTTATTCTCAGCTTATTATCTTTATTAAATTACTATAGTTTTGATTCCGAATATTTTCTTTTAACTTTAGAAAGAATTTATAGTTTATTTTCCTAAATATAAGTGTAAACAAGTAAACTTAGGAAACAAATCTTACTTTCTTCTTTGTTTTAAGAGTATTTCATTTTAATTTAAATTAAAGTTAATTCAATTTCAGTAACATGAGAACATGAGAAAGAAACGAATAATAACAAACATATTGATTTAAAAGTTTTTTGTATACATCACACATATCTATTTCGGTTCAAAATATTTAGTTTTGACATTTTCTACACAAACACTTCTCCATTTCTCGATAATATTTTCAAACTCCATGCAGAAGAAAAATATGCTTGAACCTATTTTGAATATTCAAAGCAATAGGAATTATTAAATGTTGATTTGGTGTCAGACTGTTTTGAATTTGGCAAGAACTATTTATTTATACAGGATTTGTTTGATTTCATTTACTTCTAGCTTGAAAAGCAAAGTGTTTATCGATTATATATTTTTAATTCCGTTAATCTCATTATATATTTAAAATATGCATGAAGCTTGAATTTTTTTAAATGTAAAAGTATGGTGTTGTGCAACAATGTACATTAATTTTCCACAATAAGAAAAATTACTAAAATATCAAAAAGACGTTTAAAATTTCTTTTCAGTTTTTAGAATTATAATATCATTTTAAGATGTTCTAAATAAAATAAGTAAATCAATTTATGTTGAAAGCAATCAAACTAAATAATTTGTGAAAATCACAAAAGCATAGCATATTAGAAGGTATAGCTTATTTAAATTTGCTTAAGACTATGAATGTTTTGAAACTTGGACTAGATACTTGATATAGAAGATGAAAAACAATGATGTTCGAGAATCCGTATCCTAATTAACTTTTATTACGAAACTGGATGTTAATAAAAATGAAATAGTAAGAAGAATAAAAGACTTCTTTTATAGTTCAGCAACAAGTTCGAGTTATTGACTAAATTTCAAGATTGCTCAGAAAAGTAAGCACAACCGCTAAAAAGAACACGATGATCAATATTTGTATATTTTTTATGACTGAACTAAGTCCTAATTTCAATTCAGATCCACTCATTTGCCTTATTCCCTAAAATATTCATGTGAAAGTTTACAGAGCAAAATATGACTTCACAAATGTGTCCGACACATGATTTATTCTGTTATTTATGAGACAAACGTTTGTTTTTCTGATAAAGGTTTTAGTTAGGAGGACTTTTCTCTTTATTGGAGAATTTGAATAAGCTGTTGGGTTACTTATTTGAAGTGTTAGCTGAGACAGTATTATTTGATTTGCAGAAAATATGCAGAATGTTAAAATTCGTCTATTATCCGAGAAAGAGAGTCATACAATGGAAGTAATATCAATTATTTATTTAAACTACTATTGTAAATAAGAATAAAGCTTGGGAACTGATTGGAAAGAAATTTTATGTAATTTAGATATTACGTTAATATAGATATATTTAAATAAAGTAAGAACACATGAATACGAATATTTATTTATAATTATGTCTTAATAACGTTATGTACCCTTAACTTAAGTGAAAGAAACAGATTTTAAATAATATATATTTTAACAGGATAAGATATAAATGTTAATTATATAATAATTCATTAACTGATCACATGTAATCAGAAAGCAAATGTGATAAAATGTTCTTTTAGTAGAACCCAAAATAAATGTACAATATGAAAAGTATCTTTACTAATGATTTTGATATGTTATTTATTTGAATTTGCAAAGAAAAACATTTTTAGAAGTATGAAAAGAAGGTTATGTTTGTTAAATTTAAATGAAATTTAAAATATTTTTATGGATTTAATGTAAAATGTATAAAATTTTAAGTATTGCACTCAGCAATCAAAAAGCTTCTAAAATATAAAATCATATATTAAATATATTAAATAAACTATTACATAAAATTATTTATGCTTATATCAAAATAAACAAAGATTCTCATACTTTTTTGGATTCAAATTCCTTTTTACATGTATAGTCAATTTATGCTTTATTTTGTATTATCAGCCCAAAATAGTTTAAAAATATTTTTTAATAATATGATAGACTAGATAGATATTTTTGTTAATTAATTCTAACTTGCATGACCGTGAAGATATTTTATAATTGGACTTTCGATCTATATTATTATAAATATTAAAATTATTTTCTGAGAGTGGGATAATTATCCCGCTTGAACTACATTAATTTTAAGGGATATTGAAATTAATTCTTGGAATAACTATCCACTATGTGATAATATTTATTCATAGTTAGATTTATTGTATATTCATTACAGTTATTAGGATAAAATGCTAAGCAATATTTCTTAAGAGTTTCAGAGAGGGAAATCAATAAAATTCAAAGAAATCAATAAAATTACTTCCTAAACTAATCATCGTACCATAAGTGATTATAAAAATAACGACATCTATTTTATATTTAATTTTTGATTTTCATTTTATGCTTCAATTTAAATTATGAAAAGAGTTTTATTAAATTATTAAAGCTATAACATATATTAAATATATCTGAAGTAATCAGTCCAACTAAATATTTTGAATCTGGTGTTTTCGAAATATGTAAATAATGACAAGTTATTTAACTGAGCATTTATGTTTTAATAAAAAACATAATGTTTTTGTATTGATATATATGTATATTTATAAACTAAATTAACTTTAAAAGTAGAAAATGTACCATTTCTAAAATAAAATAGAATTCTCTATCAAATTTATATTTTGTACTAAATAAATTAATTGTAATATACTAAATTTGGTACATGTTGCGAGATATTTTATTTAAAAAAATAAGTTGTTTATGAATTTTGCTAACTTAAGAACTCTTATAGCAGTTGTGGTATATTTTTTCCTGATTATAATATCAATCTTTGTTTTTAATTTTAGAATTGTTTATTTCTATATATATTTATTCCCCAGTTTTTCATTTTCATTTATGTGTTCTAAATATTTCTAGATTGCACAGAAAACACAAAATTTCTTTTTTAAAATTCAGTTAGAGCATGAAAAATTTTATGCTTATTCTCAAATAGTGCTAAATGCTAAATTAACCTCCAAGAGCCTTTGTTTTCGAAAGTTCTCATCAAAGAAATTCTTAGCCCTTGTTTGATTTTTTATGTGGGCTAACTATTACTTTTAACTGCTATGACTGTAATTGAATTAAAAAATAAAATATTTTATTGAAAATGTTCTTTCCACTATAAATCTTCAGAGGTAGAAAACTGAGAGGGAAACTGAGATAGGAGCTTGATAATAACATAATCTATAAAAAATGCTTTTAATTTTTAAATGAAAAAAATTTCTGAGCAAATTTATATTTGCACATAAATCAAGAAGTTTTTTTAAAAGTTATATCGATAATTTATTCTGACAAAAATTAATAATATAAAATTATGATAGTTAGGTTAATCAATTAAAGCTTTATTTCTGATGATTTTTATTCGCTATGTTTAATTATAGTACGTTTTTTTTCATTTCATGTTAAACTTTGCACAGTTAATCCTTTCATTAATATCTATATTTATTGTAAATTATATTTTCCCCTTTCAAAAGTTTTGCATGATACAATAATTATTTTTCCTTTGATTAATTCTTAAATATGCTTTTAAAAGAAATTCTCTAAACTAGAAATCACTTGAGATACTTAAAATTGTTCGAGTTATTCTGAAAATTTTCCCTTCTATCTGAACTAGGTTAAATTTTCCACTTTGCAATTTTCTCATCATTCTCAATAGCTCATTGAAATTTTTTTCTCATAAGGAATAGAAGATAAGAAATCAATAATTTAATCAAATAAACCAATTTATGGAAAAATGTTTTATCGTCAAATAACAAACTAATTTCCTTACTTAAACTATTTTTTGAATTTCATTTTCTTTCCAATTTTATTCTGAATTACAATAATATTAATTCTAACAATCGATCATTTTTATTGCTTTAACATGTTTCTTTTTGTTCAATGAAAATTAAGGTGAAGAAAAAGGTGAGTTCATTTCATCTAAAGTTGTCGATTAACATAATCGTTTATCGACAACTTTAGATGAAATGAACTCACCTTTTTGCTCATCTCTTTTCGTAAAGTAAAAACAAGTCAATATTTTTCTCTCATTTGTAATAACTCTAAAGTGATAATTCTATACGGCAGTGCACTAACTATAGAAAAATCACAATATAATATTTAATATCTTTATAAAATTGTAAGTACACAATAATAGAAAATAATTACTGATCTATTCAGAGAATCTAAAGAAAAAGATAATTTTGTTCAGGTTATTTTATTTTGCCCCCATAAGCATTTTCAATAAAGGTATATATTTTATAACGCACTTTTCTATTGGACGTTGTCTAGGAGAAGAGGTTTAATCACCAAGCTCCAACGCAAAATATTTGAATCTTAAAACATTTATCATGAATATTGCTTAAATATCTGATGCCAATTTTACCGAATAATTTAATTTTAGATAATCTGATATACACATTTTTAAATACTTAAGAAATGCAAAAAATTGTTGAAAACAGAACTTTTGATTTAAAATAACATTTCTATTCTTTTCAAAAGTGAAAATATCTGGATAAGATATTGATTGGCTCAGTTGTTAGCTAATTACTATTTAGTAAATAAATTAAAAAAAGTATTCAATTAAACGAGATCTAGATTATAAGTTCACAAAACTTTATTTTAATTAAAATTTCAAATATAAGTTTACAAAATTTTATTTTAAATTTTACTATTAAAATTGCTTTAAAATAAGTATATGAATTAAAATAAATATCAAAAATTAAAAAGATTTTTGATTTCGAATGTAAGAGTTTAATTTTCTTATTTATTTTTCAAATTTTTAAAACTATCAAAATTTTAAGGGAATGAAAGTTTATATATATGTTTAATAAAATCAGCAAATTATATTTCATTGCATCTATTTGTGTGAGTATTTGAGTATTATTATAAATCTCAGAATTAAGAAAACTAAGAAAATTAAGAAGATTATATATATACACACACACACACACACACACACACACACACACACACACACACACA
>JAPDSC010065941.1:153149-177919 GCA_026290005.1 Latrodectus geometricus | reverse complement strand
ATATATATATATATATATATATATTAAAAATAATAAATTGGAGTTGTGATAGAAGAGCCATGCCAGCTATCCAAAGGTACAGTCCAGGGCTTTCCCATACCGACTTGTAGCTGATATCTTGCAAGATGAAATTCAAAAAGGAAGAATGTAAACACATATTGTTCTTAAAAGAGTAAATGTTTAAATTAAATATTTATATTAAGTGTGGATTCCGCATTATATCATTATCTTGAATCATAAATAGTTAGTCTAGAAAATAATAGGGAACTGTTTTCATACGAGGAAAAAAAGAAGTTATTAAAAAAAGGAATTAAAATTAAAAAAATGTAAAATTGGAAATTAATTTGATATATGAACATCCGATACCGATCTTATCTGGATACAATTTTGCATCATTGGGTCACGCTTTCGGAAAAAGCAGCAGCTGAGTCAAATAAAAGCTATTTCTTCTACCGATTCTAAGTCTTTGAGAATGAAACAGGATGAGTATGTATTAGAACAGGATGATTGGAAATTTCCTCAAATATTTTTGATGGGAGTAAACTGGTTATTCTTAACATGCTATTTCATATTCTCTCACTTTGAAAGTATATATCAATAATGCATTTTTACTTTGATTTTTGTTTATTAAAATGAAAGTAAGTAAAACTAACTTTGAGAACATTTAATATCTTAATATAACCTTGAATTTCTCTTCCATTCTAATACCATATATCCACCTATAAATATATATACTGCTTCAAAAGGATACATATCGTAAGGATATATATCAAAGTAGTTTCTGTCCAAATCATAATGCTTTAAATTTAAATGCGTGATTTTTAGCGATGTTCTGAAGCATTTCAGATACTTTCTCATTTATTATCAGAATGAAAACAAATCTTTCCAAATGTTTAAATATTTTTACCCAAACGTATTATGTTTTACCATTAACACTTCACAATGTTAATTTCTTATATAAATAATGACATGAGAAATTTTGTTTGGTGAAATGCATTTGCATAATTCCATCAACCATTTAAGAAAAAACATCATATGCAGAAAAAAATGGCTTTTGAAATTAACTTTGATCTCTGTGTGCCTAACTTTGATTTGCATGCATACGCATATACATATATAAATAAATATTAAAATAGAAAGGCTAATTTATTTTGTTAAAAATTATACAGAATGATTTAAATTCCTAATTTCCTCCTTAAATTTCAAAGTTTAATTTTTTAAGAATTTTTTAAAACTGTCTGCAATTTAGTATTATCTTTAATTTAAACCGGAGAGAAGTTAAATTAAATCTGGAATGATAACTGTCTTTAGAAAAATATTTGAAATTTCAATTAACGAGATAGAATATGGTGGCAACACCTAAAATGAGTCTATCAGTGGATCTAATAAAAAAGGAATCAAATTTCAAATTCAGTATTTTCTTATTTGAAACGTAATTTAAGAAAGCGTGATTATACTGAAACTTAATTTCTCTTCCTCTTAAAATTACAATACTTTGAGAAATAAAAAGAAGTTAGAAAATGATTTTCAAATTCTAATAAGAATAATGTGAATAATAAAAAATTCTCAATAAACTTAATAAATTGATTAAAAATCTGAAAGTTTTCAAATGAACGGTTAAAAAAATTGGTTGTAAAATTATTCATTAAACCTGATGTTATTTTAAATTTTTAGTACGATTTACATCCACAATTCTTGTTAGAAATAAAAATGAACACACACAAATTTTCATTTATACGTTTTCTACATTTTATTTTTAATTTTCCCTTTGTGTATTCTATTTTCGTTAATTTTCTTGAAATTATGAAGGTTTAAAGCATTTTCATATTTTGATTGTAAATTTCATAATAATTGGTCATATTTTCATTTCATTTTCTCAACCCACAACAATTTGGTTGTCTTACTTTCAAATTATAATGAAAAAAATAATACACATTTAGTAATATTAGAAAATATAAACGTTAAACCATCGATTAACGTATTAATTCAATAGATTAAATACACAAACAATATCTTTCGCATTAAAATTTTAAATTCAAATTACTCTGGAAATAAGATTACATTTGTTAAACTTTCAATAAGGACCAGGCATTTTCTATTGATTAATTTTTTGAAAAAACCCCAATATCTTTTCCTTACTTGAAAGTATGAAATTATATAATGCATTGCAACAACTACTAAATTTGCATATTCGAATATTTGAACCTCTTTTTCATAAATATTTTTAACGTCTTTTCTTATTAGAAATCACAAAATATTATAGATTTTTATTTGTTTTTATAATAATAAAGCCAGATGAAAAATTAAATGTTTTTAAAAAGAAATGGAATAAAAATATGCTTTATACTTATGAACCCTTATGTCTTTGAAATAAATCTCTTTTTTATTGGAAAAGCTTTCTCCTGCCCCTTTTTTGTAATTACTTGCAAATTATTACAGAAAATTAAAATATTAAATAATAAGTTGTTAAAAGAAATGAATTTTTAAAAGAAAAATATTTTTAAAAAATATTTTTAAAATATTCGATTTGATTTTTAGATAACTCTTTATAACAGTCAATATCCCAAGACAAAAGTTAAAACATAATGTTATGAAAAGTGGTTAATAACATCTTTGTATTCCAACATTAAATTTA
Organism: Latrodectus geometricus; assembly: GCA_026290005.1. Taxonomy (NCBI): domain Eukaryota; kingdom Metazoa; phylum Arthropoda; class Arachnida; order Araneae; family Theridiidae; genus Latrodectus; species Latrodectus geometricus. The sequence continues at coordinate 175,284 of JAPDSC010065941.1, read as the reverse complement.
GGTCTTCAGGGTCAAGTTAGATAAATATGAGGAAATAAGACATGAGAAATAATATTTCAGCATTCAATTTTCTAGGCAAAAAACAAATCGACAAATCTGAAGTACCTACAGTTTTTTCCAACACATTACAGATAAAGATTATAAGTTTACTTAAGTGTAAAAAAGTAATTTTTATACTCTATTCTATAATATATAATACATTTTTTTAAAAATACTAATAGTTTTTAAAATTGACATGAATTGACAAGTAGACAGTTTACTATCCGATATATAGATGATGAATCATGAAAAGCTGAAATATTGCTATCGTAATATATTTAAAACAACATGATTCTTACATAAATTGTTTTTATTTTCGAAATATTTTAATTTTCCAATACATTTTCCTAAATGAATTCAATTTAAATTGAGAAAAACTAGGAATAATTTAAAATAGAGGTATACTTTAAATGTTTACGAAAGCATAAAACAAAAATTATCGACTTTTGTTTTGCTTCTTTTAATATTTCCATGAGAATGTATTTCTAAATTTAATATAATCAACATTTGTCTGTCAAAAAAAGACGTTTAAAGCCTATTGTGTAAGAAAAATCAATAATCTTATCAATGAAGAAAAACAATAATTTAAACCAAGAGTTAGCTTTCGAATTAGAGACGAAATTTAATGTTTCGGATAAATCTATTTCAAATCCAAAAGAAATTATTATTGAAGGAATTTTTTCCATAATACACATAAAGTTAAAAATTTATAATTTGATTAATTTCTAGTAATTAAATAAAGTTTATGAAAAAGCTTTTTATCAAAACAAGTTAAAAAAATTATTTATCAATAGTGTTTGTTCTCTTTCTTTTTTAGTCGATCAAAATGAACTAACCTAATTTTTTTCGAAATGCTAATATTCTTTTATAAAATACTTTTATGTTAATTTAGATCCATTAAAAAAAATGAATTCATTATACAGCCTTCCTTGGTAAGCTTTCTTTAATGTAAAAATTATATCTTTTTTTTTTTTTTTTTTTTTTTTTTAAGGGAAAACATGATATTTATCCATAACTTTATCAAATTCCATACTTTTAGGAATATTCTCTTTTTAAATTAAGTCATAAGAATTTTTTAGTGTTTCAACTTATTATCTTGTGGAATAACTCTGAATATATTACTGCAAAGAAGTTTTTATTTAATTTAATATTTATTGATAAAGCCTTTTGTCCTATGTATATCTGTAGCTATTTATCTTACTAAATACATAAAATGTTAGCTTAAGAAATAAAGATATGGTTATCACAATGATGTATACTAAATTCTTAGATTTCATTTGGTTGTCAGCTATTCTGTTTCATTAATTAAAATAAATCCTAAAATATTATAGTAATACCCATAAACGTCACCAGCATCGACATTCCTAATAATAAATTTTTCAAAAAGTCTAAGATACGTGACATACTACATCGCCAAAATCCTGTAAATATATAACTTTTTTGAAATATAAAAACGTTTTGTTGTGTGTTTTGAATAAATGAACTATAAATTGCTTTCAAATACAAGAAAGAAAAAAATATCACATAATATCACTTAATAAAATTATATTTAACTGTTATTGTAATTTCAGAATTCATATAATATTCAAATAAATGTGTCGTTATAATTTAAGGAGTTACACAGACAAACCAAAAATTAAACAGTTTTTAGAAGACTGCTTTCTTTGAAATTTATTTACAGAAATTCATAATTTATTGTATCGAAAATAATCGTATATTGTATTAAAAGTTATTAAATTTATTTCATAATATTTATTTGGCTCCAACATAGTGCCTAAAAATTTGTATTAAAAACTGAGAACGTTTTCCTGAAATTTTAAGATAAATTGCCATTTTAAAATGATTGTAGTTATGTTTATATTTTGCCATAAGATTAAAAAATTAATTTCTAAATTTCTTTGTTCTATGCGATATTATTTATTTATGAAATATCTCTTGTTATATATTAAAATTGTAGAATCAAATTGCATTCTAAATTTGTAAATTAAATAAGCATATGAAAAATTTATTTCAAGCTCTTGAGTATTTAATTTTAAACGTATTGGTATAAAATCAATTGAAGTCATTAATTAAAAAACAAAGTGACAGTAAATAGAAAATTTCAATAGTATTTTTATTTGCGTTTTTAGTTTAATTTTGAAATTTTCTTTATATAAAAAAGTTTAGTTTCAAGCCTCTGTTGCATTTCATATAAACTCAACAATTTTTTTTAATTACGGACTGAAAAATAGACATGTATTTTTTCAAATATTTTAATAATATTTGTGTGTATAACTAATAATACGTGTAAATGTTTCTCAAATTTAATTAAGGAAATAAATATTGATTAAGAATTGATCTTTATTACTTACAATTTGAGCTTATTATATTTTAAAATAATTATATATATTCACATTCATTAAAATATCTTGAAAGCATACGGGATAAAGTCAACCTTAAATAAATAGTAGATTTATGTATACGGCAAGAAAAACAAGACAAACAAGAAAAAAGAGGCTGATAACACAGACATGGATATGAAATAAAGTACTTATAGCCAATTATTGATACAGAGCGTAAAATCTTTATTTCCTTAGAAAATTCTTAAGTTTCCTTGAATTATATATTAACTTAAATTCACATAATCTTTTTAAAATCGCATAGTGATTTTCTAAATTTAAAAAAACTTAGCAAGCTATTTTATATAGTAAAGAATTTATCATATTTTCTTGGTTCCAAAAGACTGAATTTATTTTGAGCATCTTTTATTTACATATTTAACTCAAAGCAAAATAAATAGCCTAAGGCACCTTAATAATTTTGTTCATCTGTTGTATGAAAAAACAGAACGAATTTATACATATATGGATGAATTGTTTTTTCTGTCTTTTTTACAATGAAAAATTACTGTTGCTTCTGCTACATTTATTTTCGTATACTAGTAAATCCCTATTTCTTAATGGCAGAAACGTAAAAGATTCATTGATTTAAATCGATATGTTTATTGCTTACAAAGATTTTAAAACTAACTATACAGGTACTGATGAATAAAAAGTTTGTTTTTAAAAGAACAATGGAAGTTCCTATTAAAATTCCAATAAACAAAGATAATTGAATTTTTTTTAACTTATCACCAATGGATAGAAGTAATGAAGGAGCAAATTGTTTTCTTGGATCTATATTAATTCCGTAAACAGGCTTCTTCGTTTGTGTAATATTCTCATTTAATGTCTGTTTATTCATAATTTTGCAATAAAAATTAAACTCAATCAATTTGAATAGATTTTTTTTTTGATTTTGAACCGTATTTAGTTTTAATAAGAAAATTTATTAAGGCTGATGAATATATTTTTTTAGTATTCTTAATACGGATCATCATTGTTTTCTATTGAATTGCTTAATAGAATGAACTTGATTTTTAAAAATATACAATTTTCAATTTTTATTTATTGAAATAGTTTCCTAGCCAAAGTTTTCTGACTTCGCAAATTTTAGAAGAAAAATTTAAATAAATTTTATATGTTACACTAATTATTTATTTAAATATGTTTTCACTTTTCTTTGAAAATCCGTAATATTTAATAACATTTACATAATTTTTAACTTATTCATATAATGATTTTAATGGTAACATTTTTAAATAAATAATTAAATTTTTAAGTAAATTACCATTATTATATTTATTCTCACTCGATAGTGAAATAGTAAAGCCCAAAAATAAAAAGTTTTTAAGGAAATTATTCATGCACACTGTTTTTAACTTTTATCTAGTGTACTTGAATCATATACTTTACATTTCTTTCCTTCACTTATTTTCTAAGAAAGGAAATGTTTGTAATTATTATACAGTTATATATACATTTTATTATATTCAATGATAGAATATTAAATAAAATAATTTATAATTTTACGAGGAATTATTAAATCATAAAATATCAAATTAAATGAAGAATTACAGTTTATATTTAATCACTTATCATGACTTTATTTAATATTTTGCATCATTTAAAAAAATGTACTCATAAAAATGCATTTCCATTTATTTAACAAACATTGTAATATAATACATATATGATGACTCACATTATATTATATAATAATTTCAAATGATATACACATTATATACCATAAAATTATACAATTTATTTCAAAGAACATGTTTTAATTTTTTAAAAATTTTTCACTTTTAATTTTCATAAATAAAAACTGTTGCTTATTAAATTATTTATTAAATATTTCCCTTCATTAATTAAATTTTAAGAATATTATTTGTAATGTTGTGTGTTTAAAAATATGGAACAGAAAATTTTTACAATACATGCATTTTTGACAAAGACTTAGATACATAATTACAAGTTACATAAATTATTATGCTAGGAATGACTAGAAAACACCTCCTAATTGAACACATAGCTTATACATGTCACTAATTAAACACAGATAACATTCACTTACAGTACAAGAATATTACAATACCTACTGTCTACTTACAAATTAAACATTAATATATTTTTGATTTTTTAATGTGCTTATTTATATTAAACCAAAAGAGAGTAACATTATCAAATGAATTATCGCAAATAATTATATGATAACACTAAAAGATGTCATTTTAAAATATATATTTATATAAATTATTTATTTATTTCATTTGATTTTCCCAATTGGAATAGGAAAATTAAAATATTTACTGTTCATTTTATATTATTTCTTAGTGTTTTGCATTTTTTTTTTTATAAAAGATGAGATTTTGATATAATTGAGAAACCCTCTTATTCTTTTTTGTTCAAATCAAAAAAATATTTAAAAATATATAATCATTTTTGAATATTCTGTGCATTATAATAATAATAATAAAATAATTTGCTTATAATGACTGATAACAGGTATTTCATAGAAGAGGGGATATAAAAAGAAATTATATTAAAAATATAAGGAACGCCAATAAAATAAGGTTATTATTATAATAACAGCTGCTAGAATCCTTTTTTTATTTAGTTAGCATTACAAAGTCTAAAGTTCATTGTATGAAGTGCTCTCACTAAGGAAGTGATGACACTTCATCTAACGTAGCATCCACTGAGTGTCTGAGTATGTCTACATAGACCATGAAAGTGAGTAGTTTTTATTTAGAAGCATGGATCAAGTAGAGTACTCCCAGACTTAAGTTGCCGCTCTTAGAGATATTATTTCGTTTGGAAGACGTTGGAGCCATGACATATTTAACGTGTCTCAGCCAGCAATTATAGAAATTACAGAATTATAGACTGCAATATTTTTACTTGCGCTACTTCAACAAGAGTTTTAATATTAATTAAAAAACATGAGTATCATTTAAGCACTTTTCTGAATTTGAGCAAGGAATTATTATTGCCTACATTGATTAAAAAGTATTCTTCCATATAATCGGCCATCGTATTGGATGTAACTAGGCAATAATGAATATTAATCATGGCATGAATATAAAATCGGTGGGTAAAATGGAGGCATTGTAAGTAATTGCAATAATTTAATAATACTATTATATGTAAACATAAGCATTTCTAGCGCTTATCACTATTTGAGTTCTTTTTCTCAACATCAACTGTATCGCAACAAATATTATTTATTGCACAAAATCATTATGCATGCGTACAATTTGATATCAATTGAAATACATATCTGTTGTACATCTATTGTATCTCTTTCTTTTGAATTTAAAACATGGATGTTATTTTTATTTGTGCTTCCTCAAAAGTTAGCAATGATACAGTGAAAGTTGGAAATGGCAAATCCGAATTGCGTCACATTGTGATACCAGATAAATCACAATTCAATCTGTAATACAATGATAGCCGGATTAAAATTTAGAAAAACGTTATTAAAGTGTGCTATTTATCGGTTTATGGATCTTTCACTTCTATGATCATGCTGTGATCAGACTCGTTTTCATATTGTTTTAATACGTTTTTCCATTATGTTGTCTAAATACTCTGTTCTATCTTAGATCTTACAATTTTCTATCCTTAAATTCAGGTTTGCCATATTTCAACAGGATAATGCACACTTACTCATCTAAGAGTTTACTAGAATTTTTCATTACTCAAATCAATAATTTGTTGGCTAGCCTGTATTTTTAGATTTTAAATTCCATTATAAGTACTTATATATTTTCCTCATCATTGTAAGTGCATATATTGCATATTTTTAATATTAAACTACAATTAACAATTTCAAAATCATCTAGAGGATTTTAAATTATTTTAAGTACTTAACTGAAATAGAGTTTTTGAACAATTTATTAGAGTGTTAATTTAAGCCAACCCATTCTGATCAAATTGGATTCTTTCCCATCTTTTTTAAGGGCTAATTTTAATTGCTTAAGGTTGGTTCAGTTTTTAAAAAGTAAAAGAATGGAAATTCACACTATTCCAGTTATATCCCACTCTTTATCTGTAAGCTTATATTTAGCAATAACGTGTATTAAAAATTATTCTTAGAATATATTTGTAAATATATATTAATTCAATTTTGCTGTTAGCGAAAGTCTATCGAATGATACATGGATTTCTTAGAATTTTAAGGATTATAACTTTTCAAATTGATTTTAATCTGAATCTATGAAATTAAAAACATAAGATACCGAACGTATATAAAAACATAGGATGTTTTCTCATATATTTGTCTCTTAATTGATATCTATTTTTATTGTCATAGAAATGAAATGATATGAGGCACATACACATAAAATAAAGTGTAAATAGCAACATCAATGAGCTGTCAATAGACGACGATGCACTAATGAAAAAAAAATCATCTATCTTGAACATTTAATATCTTTTCAGTTTTTAATAATAGGAGCTGAGTAACAAAGTATTTTAAACGAGATCATCTTTCATAGGCAATGTCTCTGGTGGTGGCAAGTAAGTATCCAATTTGTTGATGGCGGGTACTGATGGTGAGCGATTCACAAAAGACATGGAAGTTGCAAAACTAATACAACTGCCCCTTGGTATGTTGCGGTAGAAATTTTCTTGCGGACATTGCCTGAAACTGAATGTTTGGCTGCTTTGCCTCTGATTGATACCTCTCCGAATTTTCCAGCGTTCCAGTCGATTTCTGATGGAGTTTTGAACCTAATTTATGTAATTATCATTATACAAGTAAAGTAATGATAAATTAAACATAATGTTTTTGATGTTTAGTTTTATAGAGTAATGGAATTGATAATACATAGTTTAAAATAAATAATTCTTACATAAGAAATTTTAATTAAAATATCTTCAACGTAAATCAGTTTTTCATTCTTTTTAAATATAGTGTATAAAAATAGTTATATTAATCTATTTAAGTATCAGTCTCAGTTGTTTTCATATTTCTAGCTATTCTACGTCTAAAGGTAAAGTGTTGTATGATAATAAAATACTTTGTTGAATTTAGTGTACTTATATTTTACTTTCAGACTCAAAGGAAAATACAGTATATTTCCTATTTTTTAAAAAAGTAAGACATATACAAGGCTTGGAATAAAAGAAAATTCAAAATTAATAGTATAAACTCATTTATAAGAAAATATTAGACTAAAAACATTTAAAATGAAGTGCAGTGGATAGCCAAAAATATTGGTTCTAAAATAACCAAAAAAAAAGAGCATTGTCAATAAAAAATAAATCATAATTTATTTCAGAATATTTTATTTTAATTGCATGAAGGTATTTAAGCCTAGGAAAATTTTTTTTGTTTTACACAATTATTTTAAGCAATTTTTAATACAATGGGTATTTAGAAATTATGGTTTATGAATTTTGATGTTAAATAAATTACAGTATATTAGTTATTGGAGTGATCAATTTTTTTTCATTGGCACGTTATTCACTTATTCACTCTATTCACTTTGCTCAAAAGTAAATTAGGATGTAATTAACATTAACATCAGATATTGTTTGTTACTAAGTCTCTTTTTATTAATTTTCATCACATTCTGTACATAAACTTTAAGTATTACGTACTTATATATATATATATATATATATATATATATATATATATATATATATGTATGTATATATATATGTGTGTGTGTGTGTGTGTGTGTATGTGTGTGCATATGCGTGTGATGATATATTTATTATACTTACTTCGCCATTCAGGAAACAGTATAATACAGCTACAATGAAACCCTAAAATAATAAAGTCTGGATATTAGTAAAATTCTATAAAAATATTCACTACACACAAACACATAACATAAGTACGCTGATATTCATGTTTTCATTTACTATAAATATTGATCAATAAAATGTTAAGAGATCATCTCTGAAAGTCTTGAATACCAGATTTTAATTCATTAGTAGAAATTTTGATAAAAAAAGAATCATATTTGAAATTTGTAACTTTTTAAACAAACTAAACTAATGTTGTTTTATTTTAATCATAATTAACTTTGATTGCCTTAAAACTTTCGGTATACAACTAAAATTGTTCTAGCAGTATGATCTATAGCTTAGAGGGATAAGTAATTTTTATTTCTAAAATAGGAAAGGATAATTACTATGTAACAAAATGTTTCAGATCTATCAGTTTAACATCTTTTCTTTTAAAAACAATTTCAAAGTTGATAGACAGATATATCAGAAAAGTTAGCTTAATAAATAAACCATTTTCTAACTCTTAATATGCATATCAATCAGGTAAATCCACTGATTGTGCAATCTACAATTAATTTTTCACTTTGCAGAAGAACTTTAAGGCTAAAGTTCTTCTCCAAGCTATGACTTGCTTTAGCTATTTTCCTAGATATTGAGGGTAATTTTGAAAAGGTATCTATAGAAACCATTCTACAATTTTTTGATAGAAAGAGAATTAATGACACTATCTTTTTTTGGATTAAAAGCCTAATTAATGACAGATTTGTCAGTTCCTCTTTTTTAGGCCACCTTTATGATGATTTAAGCCAAAAATGTTTGTCCGTTGAGAGTGGTTCTTCACCCATTTTGTGATGTTGCATTGTTAATTCATTTATAGAGGTTTTAAAGAAGCCTAACATAACCACCAATGGGTATGCAGATAATTTATTTATTATCTTTAAAAGTAAGTTTGCCGAAACAAGCTTTGGTATCAATACCCTTAAACGAGTTGAGGCATGGTGTAATCAAGGTCTTTCTGTGAATTATTTGAAAACTAGTATGATTACTTCACAAAGAAAAGAATTTTAATCTGAGAAAGATAACTTTTTTGGTCAAAAATTAACTTGTTCCAAAGAAAATGAAGCTCTAAGGAGCATTTTTTTTACATGAACCTAATTGGAACAAGCATTATAACTTTTGAATTCAATATAAAAAAGAAAATTTCTGGTGATGCAGAAATGCATATTGAAGAACTGAAAGTCTAAATCCCATTGTTATTCATTGGGTTTACACCATGATAATTTGTCCCATCATTATTTATGGCTCAGTAATCTAGCAGTCCAAAATCAGAAATGGAACTGCTAAGGGAGATTTAATAAAACTCTAAGCTTGTTATGTGTTCCTGTTTAGGTTAAAGTATATAACGTAGTTATTTCATGGAATACCTAGTTATTTCATAAAATAACTAATCTTGTCCGTTAATGTGTGTAATATGTTAATAATTTGACACTTTAACTAGCTATTCTATGAAATAACTAGGTATTCTATAAATTAATTAATGAGAGACAGTTAAAGTAAACAATTTATCTAAAATGAAATAACTAGTATTCTATAAATAAACTAATTATAGACAATTTAAATGAAAAAGAAGCAATTTATCTAATTTATGCGACGTATAAATTGTATTTATATAAATGTAAAATAAAATCATTTGTTACAACAAGGATTACTAAAATGACACTTGGAATTACAAAGAACATTATTTCTAAAACAAAAACATTTTTTGTTGACACACTGGGTTTAACACGAACATTTTATGATATAGAATTTCATGATATGATATAGAATAGCAAAATAATCTATGATATAAATTATTTTAAACTTTAATGGGCTGCAGATTGTTATTCTATGAATTAACTATATTTCAATAGAACGAGTATAGTTATTCATGAAATACAAGAGAGTTTTACACTTTAAAGGACTCGATCCGTTACTTCATAGAATACCTAGTTATTCAATGAAATAACTGCATTATATAATTTAATGGTGATACAGCTATCAATACTCTCACTTCTGAATCTAAAAGTTTGCATGGTATGTATCAATTTTACATGCGTATTGAATCAAAAGCTATAACTTTCATAAAAATATTAAAAATACAGTTTAGTTAAAGGATTGCTCCAGAATTTTGTCTTGGGGAAAACTTAATGCTGACAAAATTAGTTCTCCTTTTGTAAGTTTGCCTACTGATCACATTATTGTTAAATATCCTTTTGAAAAGCCTTATGCAATCAAACTTACATTACGAAAAGACAGGAATTATGTTGTCATCAGTGGGTGCCTGGGCACCTACTGGTACACTGATGGATCAAAAATGAATTCTAACACTTGGTACGGTATTTGCTGTCCAGCTGATAATAGAGAATTCTCACTTCTTTTTGGACAATATATAATTGTATTCCAAGCAGAAGTGTTTGCCATTCTCAAGTGCAGTAGAATATGAGTGGACAGAAACCATTCTCGTAAAAAAATAATCATCTATTCTATCAGTCAAGCTGCATGACTGACTTTATAGAAGTCTACTATAACTTCTGTCTGGGAATGAATCCTTACTCTATGTAGATTGGCCAACAATAATTCCTTTAACTTAATATGGGTGCCTGGGAACTCTGGTGTTTCTGGCAATGAGTTAGCTAGCGATGGATCAAGAACCAATATTTTGTTCCTAGCCAAAAAATTTATCCAAACCAATGTCTTTGATCTCTTCAGGAAACAACAATTTTTGAAGTGGTATAATGCCATTGATCAAAGCCAGGTAAGACTAGTAACCAGCTTAAGGAGAGCAGTAGGACTTCATACTGGACACTTCCACCTTAAGAGACTTCTTACCATAATGAGAATATTAGATGATGCAACTTGCAATGGTTGTCAATGTATGGAAGAAACATAATTTCATATCTTATGTGAATGGCCGACCCTCTCTGCACATAGATTTGAATACATATGTCAGCATATAATTGAACCTAATATGCTGTAGGGTATTCCTGCTAAACGTCTGCTGAGCTGCTACAGATCGCTTCAAGTGAGACTTTTTCTTTGAGGCATAGTGCAATAGATGGTCATAATGCTAGTTTCCTTTGGAACCAAATTACGCAAAACCTAAATCTGTTATGAGTGTTACTCCTTTTTTTCCTAACACAATTTTCATTCCTAAAATTATAATTTAAAAAAAATTTTATTGATGATTTAATACGAATAATTTTGATAGAAACAGACTTCATAGTAAATTTTTAATTTTTAAAATGAAAAAATTTACAAAAGAATGGGTTCTAACTTTTAATTGAAATACTAAAGAAACGTTTATTACATTTTTCAAATATGATTACCTCTTTAATTATATTTTTGGAGAATTACAGTTTTGAAATTGAATTAGCATTTTTTTATTTCAAAAGAAATAATTTAAGTAATGAAGTTAACTTCTCAATTTTAATTTATTTATGTTTACATATATCATTACATATATTTATCTTGTTATATAAATCATCACTAAATGAATAAATTTTAATTGCGAAATCCTGATAAAGGAGTATTTAAAATTTTTCAGATTTATTATAATAGATATTATAAACGCATAAAAAGTCCTTATGCGTATTTGATATATTTACTTCTTAAATTTTGTTTGACTTACTTGAATAGATAATAATGTAGCTTGAATGAATGTAAAAACTACTTCTCCAGTTCTATGACTGGGAGTTGCTATGACCAATATGTATGTAACGCCAAGTAATGGGATGAGTACCAAAAGTGCTTTAGCAGCTTTCCTGAGTAAAAGAAAAAATGCAGTGCATATTTCATTTAAATTAAAATAAATAAATCATTTGGTATTCTACTAAAAAAAACTTTGTATATTTCATCAGCAAAAAAAATTTAAAACGATTTTAATAATGAAAAAATTTAAAATATTGAAATAAGTTAACCCCTAATTGCTTTAAGAAAATTATACTATACATTTAAGTTTAAAATAACGAAATTTATATTATATTTGAAGAAACGTATTGATATTTGATTCATGAAAAATGAGAGACTTAAAATTATTGATGAATAAATGGTAGACACTATCTTTAAAATTATAAGGTTTTTAATTTGAAATAAAATCATAATAAATTTCAGAAATATTTAATTAGAACACCATTAACAACATTTATTTACATTCAATGAACACAAATTTATAAAATTGCATTATCTTAAAGCTAATATATGTCGTATATATTTTGTAAGTTACGTTAAATAAAAGCTGCTCAGAAATAAGAATTTATAGCATACGAGTAATTTATATACAATTTGAGTATTGATTTTGCTTAATTTGCATTATTTATTGTGTAAAAATTTGCTATTGCTCCTTATCACTCTTCTGTTGACGCAATATTGAATCTATATATATATGTATCTAACTATTTACCTACCTATCTATCTATTCCTTATATATATATATATATATATATATATATATATATATATATTTAAATAATTAACCGGAGTAATGTGCAATATTCAATAGTATACTTCTATGAAAATCTATTTTTCCAGAACATCTATGTGCAGATGTGCAGAAAGCTTTTTTAAGTGTTACAAACTAGTTGTAAAATTAATAGAATTAGCTTTATATATATCATGTAATCTGAAAATATTCATAACATTTGAATATAAATAAAAGTATAAAACATACCTATATTGTTCTGATTCAATCGAAGTGGTTGCTCTCAATTTAGTTATCAATACCCACATTATTTTTGTGAGGAAAGTCATATTTATCTGGAAAAATTTATACTGACTATTAATTATTTTGAAAATCATTCTAAAAATCATACAGTAGAGCCTCGTTGATCTGAATATCGATAAATTGAAAGTATTTAATTTCGCACATTCTAATTTTCAGTAAATATATTTGCTAGTCACTATGAGTTTTGAGGCACTATAACGCTTTTCTTTAATCTAACAAGTATATGGGAACTATTTAATATCACAAGATAATTTCCAATGAGATACAAGTATTCGTCTAATTATCAAGTATAATTAGAAGGTAGAATACTACTATAATTAATGATGACTTTTGTGTTGGTAAGAAAAGACAAAACATATTAAATTACAAAAATAACGTAATTAAAAAAATGCTATCTTGAGAAGTGTTTCGCTTTCTTGAGTAGACGATTTAAGTATTAAAATAATATAAAAAAATTGATTGCTGCTTTTGAAATTTTGTGAAAAATATCAAAATTAAATTGATTCAGCTACACTTAAATGACAATTTTAGTATATTTTTCTAATATGTAATTATGTCTTATAGTATTTATCCATAATACAAATTAAATACAATTTTGATTTTAATGTAACTGTTCATTATTGTAATAATACCCTAATGTAAAATATTTTTCTTTACTATATATAATTTTTAATAATGCTTTACAACTTTTTGGTTATTCAAATAGTCAATTAAAATTATAAGTTTTAGATTTTTTCTGTAAATCAAAGCTCTACTGTATATAGTTTAAATAAATATGATATTTACTAAAGGAAATTTGAAATAAAATTAAATTTATTACATTGAACTATTTATAGAATGGAGAACAGATAGCTATAAACTACTAATTTTTATTGAATAAGAATACTAAAATACAGTGTTTTTAAAAATTATGAAATGCATAAGAAGGTTTTTCTTTACATCTTAACTTAGATCAAATATATCTTTGCAGAAGAAAAAACTTTCTGTAAGAATGGAAACACATTTTGCGGATTATCAAAATTATTTATTTTTATTAAAGAAGTTAAGATTTAGTGAGGAATAGTTAAACTGCAATCAAATTATGGATATTCAAATGTTTTCCTCTGTTTAATTGTAAATTTGAACAATTTTAAGAGGTTTATAATTAGCAGCAGAGTGTAAAAAAGCAGATTAGATAGTCAAGTTTTATGAGTCAGAAAGTTCGATTGTTTTTGTTGGTTTGTCACTCAGCATTGTTTTCCTCTATGAATTCTATTAATAATTATAGTTTAAAGTGGTTTTTATAAACAATTACTTATAGAATGGGATTTGAACCCAAGAATTACTTTAGGTAATTGAGGACCGATTACCAGAACACTTATTTCATAGTTACCAGTTTGTAGATTGAATGTTAGAAAATAATCTGCTATCAAAAATGGAATTCTATTTATCATACTAAATGAATTCATCTGAGTAATGATAAAATAATTCTATGTGTAAGAGTGGACAGAAAAAAATTATGTGAAACTGAATATGAAGAAAGAAAGACGCAAGATAGAGTCATCACAAGAAGATAAATCACTGAAAAAGGTCCATGTGTCTGTGGCTTTAAATTTATTGTTTTAAATATTCAGAGAACACATTTTGTGAATATCCTTTTATATATTTACAATGTGTACTAAAGATTTGTCAACAGCTTATTGCATCATATACAGAGCGCTAAAGTTTATTTATGAACGACATTTATTTTGAGAATGTTCATTATTTATGAATTCTATCCTAAAATGCTCATGACTTGCCACATTAATGAGCTCAAAAATATGATAATTGATTTGTTTAATAGTAATATATTAAATATCCTGTGAATTATAAATTCATTTGAAGAGATAAAAAGAGACACATCCTCATTTAGTTTATATTGATTATTATTTTGTAAAATGTTCTTTGCAGTGTTATGTTGAACGAAAGTTAATCGTAATAATCCAGAAGGTAGTTAAGAATTCTAGATGAATTTATCAAGTATGAATTGTGAATGGCAGATGAAAATTATTAACCTTTCTGTCAGAAACATTTTAATTAATATCAAATGCATTTCTGAAGCACAGTTTGAAACACGTAACTGCAGCCAATATGATTCCATTAATATTATTTCAAAATACAATTTTAAAAAACGAATGCAATTATTTCTGTTAAGAAGCTTTAAACATGTAGGGATATCAAATATGGACATTTCAGCCATCATTATTTCCTAGCGTGTATTACAAATGAATTTTGAACTAGGAATAGAGAATTTTAGAATTTACTCTCTTAATAATTACATTATTAGTTGCCTTTGTTCGAAATAACGATAAATTCTGGACATTCGTTTAGAATTTAATCTGATGAAAAGTCCCATATTGTGAAAAAGAGATGTAATGAGAGAATTATACAACTATAATAACTACATATTGGCTTCCAAATAGAATTTTGTACATTTTTTCGAATAAGTCATTTATGCAATAGGATTTATTAATTTCTGAATTGTCATTTAGGGAATTAGAATTTTTATAAAAAGAAATTTACTTTCTCTTAAATTATTATAGTTAATTATTATTTTAAAATAAAATGAATGTGTGAATGATACTAAAGTTTTATTATTATTATTATTATTATTAGCTATTAATTATTAGTAACTGCATAAAAATATTTTTGAAGAATGGAAAAGCAATAAAAATTTTCATATCAGTCAAAATAAACAAAAAAGAGTTAATATCTCAAAATAATTTAAATTTAAAAACTATCACTAGCTGCATTATGTTATTACCTAATATATCTTTGTAAAGAACTAGTTGCACTTCAATCTTGGTCACGTTACATATTTAACCACAATATTAACGATCTTCTTTTGGAGGAGTTTTATAGTAAATACGTTTGGTAAATTGTTAGTATGGATTTTTTTTTATCAACTCAATTAGAAGAAAAGGGTTTTCTTAATAAATTTGAAATTGTATAAGAACTGAAAATAAATTGATTTTTGATTAATTTAAAAGAAATCAATTTATTTATTTCTTAAAAGAAGATTAAAATTGCCACAGAAAATATTGGATAGCGCACAGAAATATGCTTTACCTTTAATGTTGTTTCATGCTCAACATAATTTAACTTAAAATCATTAATTTATTAAATGATTATAATTTTTTTTGCCCTTTAATGATGTGCAATTTGTAATCTACATTTTCATTTTAAAATTTTATGCTTCTGACCATGCTGTTCAATTTTACTATCTTTATAACGAAACATTTGTAGCATATAATAATTTACATACGAAATATTTATCATTAAATACTATAGGGTCTTAAGCCCATTAGATACTCCATTATAGTTTTATAAATTAGGGAACTTGATAATTATTTCATTAAATAAAAACTAATAATTTAGTGCATTTATATTTTCTATCCACAACATGAAGTTTTAATGGGATCCTTTATTTCTAATTTATGTCATTTAATTGTCACGATGGTTTTTGTTTCTGTTCTTCAGTTTAATATACAGAATATAAATATAGCTTCTTTTATGTATATGTTATATTTTTAGAATGATATTTCAAACTGTTATCATTGATTAATTATATAGTTCAAGTTTATCAAACACACATTAGTTAAATTACTCAACTATACATAATTAAGTATACTCAAATATACATTAAATATTTAAATTAATAATTATATGCACTTAATATTACTTGCATCATATATAAGTTCCGATTTAAATTTTTTTCCCGTAGCACATGAGTAACTTTTAATATTACTTTAGATAAGAAAAATCCTGTAAAAATTCTCTTTGAAGAGCATTCGTGAAATATGCAGTAAAAAAAAAATTAAAAAAAAAACTTCAAAATTTCATTTTAAGACTTCTGAATGAAAGGGCAGTTTCCTTGATAATGCAATATGTGGTATTTTAAAAACACTTTTTTTTGCAGCATTAGGCAACTAAAATTTTACGGCCGCATTCAAGTAGTACAAAACTTTTAACATTTTTGAGAAGCATATTGTCCACGTTCATGAAAATACTTATGAATTTCACACAATCCTAAGTTTTCAGTTCTTTTAATTTTATAATATTAAAAAGTAATATAAAGAAAAGGAGCAATGCTTAAAAATAATAGAATCCAAATTTTGCTTTTTAAAAACAAGAATTATTTAATAATATGTTTGAATTAATTACAAATAATATAAAAATTTTATAAATTTTGAGACTTTGATACCAATTAAATAAACTTCAAAAAAATTATAAACTTGAATACAGTTTTAAGTTTAATATAATATCGAACCATTTTTATATTGCATATTATTTATTACCACATCATTAATGTTTACTAAAAATCATGAAAGAAAATATTTCTGGGATTTTGTTTGAAGAAGCACAATCAAAAGATAAAACCAGATTTTACTTGAAATTATAACATATTATAAAGAAAATTAAAGTGAATGATGCACAAAAAATTTGTATTTTCCTGCAATATAAAAATTAATAAAAGTACAGTGATCATAAACTGTAGATAGTTTATTATTATATTTTTTGTATATTTTAAATAAATATTATCAATTATTAAAATTTAAACTCAAAATAAGAATGATGGAAATTACTTGTTTTTGTACATCTTATTCTATAGAAAATTCATAGATTAAATACTTCCTTCATATAATTTTAATTTAAAATATTTTGATAACTATACTTTACAATTTTTCGATATTTTATATTGTATGTAAGTGCAGATTATCTGATTTTTTTGCACTAAAAATAATAATATTTGATCCAAAAATATAACATAATAAATAAAGATACAAAATAATAAATTGATCCAAAGAAATTTACCAAACTTTAACAGTAAACATTTTCCTTTGCTTCGACTCATTTATTTCATACATTAAACATAGTTGAAATGATGGGACCCATATTAAAATCATAAAAATGTTTCCTCTGAATTGTTAAAAACATTGTAATTTATAGATATAAAATTACTCATATTTTAATAACTTGAAGTGAATTAACTTTTTCCTAACTGATATTATCGTTTGTTGAAAGTAGGGGTACTTGCTTTTCTAAGGAAAATGTCAGTATCTGAATAGAATAGAATTTCTGTAATTCCAGACGTGTCTGAAAGAACATAAATAGGAATCCACAAATAGAAGGGAATGTTTTGTGAGATTGGAAGAAGCATTACTCTTAAGTTCTATGGTATCATTGTTTTGTTAGTCATTCCAGGTTAATAGAAGATGGGTTACTATAATGACATCTACCATTAACTGAATCTTATCTAATTTCTTCACGTTTTCTCATTACAATTTACAAGAAATGAGATAAACTACATCTCAATAGCAATTGATGATTTAGAAATAGCTTAAGTAATATTTTTTTTAGAGATTCTTGTTTACGTGATAAGTGGTGTTCGGCTAGAAAGTAAACTATAAGGAAAGCGTTTATGAGTAAAAACAAAGTTCAAAAAATCTATTAGTTTTAACTAAATGTTAGATTATGTTTTTGGAATTAAATGAAGTGAATAAAACAGATAAATGTATAACTCATTGTTTCAAATTGACACCTGATTGTAATTTATTTTTTTATTTCCTTTTGTCATTCTAAAAATAAAATAATTTTGTCATTTGGGTAAGCTTAATACTGCTGATTCATCATTCCTTTAAAAATGTCGCAGTGATGTAAATAATAGCAAGCTGTGGGATGTAAAATATTATTATTAACTTGGTGTAAAACTTTTAATGATAAAATATAAGCCTGGAGTAAATACCGTCAGTATGGTTTGGATATTTTTCTCTATTTGTATTATTGGAATTACGTTAAGCATGCTACCAAAATTGTAAAAGCTACTATAAAGTTGGCAAATACATACAAAGAAATTAATTCATATACATGTGGTTAAATATGTATCCACGAATTTGGATAAAAACATACAATCATAAGTAGAATCTAGAATAAATCACACATGTCAAATTCAAGTGAACATGTAAAATTCATCATCTTTTTAATATTCATTTACATTGCATTCTGGCACTCAAGTAAGTCATTGTTACTATATTTTGTGATTAAAAAAAATTGTAAATCAAAAATTGTAAATGGTTGCTTATTTTTCATACAAATATAATTTCTCAAGTACAAATATTTTATCAAATTCTCTCTTTAAATTAAGGTTTTTATAACCATATGCTTAACTTAATGTTAACTCCTTCAGTTGCATGATTTCTTATTCAAAAAATATAAATTTTATTACGAATTTGAAAATGTTTGAAACGTTTAAATCATTTTTCGATCAAAAAACTATTACGTTTGTTTTATTCACATAAGAGATACATTTATTTAAACTGATAAATATTAAAACTTGTATTGAGAGAAAAAATGACATCAAAATTCGCTTTAACAAAGTAATTCCTCTAAAAGAAATTTAATTTAAATTTATTAATTAATTCGAAAGAAAACATTAAAATTGTTGTTAGCAAGTATTTTTAAATAACATTCCATAGAGGTGTTGGATTACACCCACTTTTAATTTTTTGATTTGAATACATAGTTAAACTTCAGAATCACATCCCTTTAATATGTCAATGGATATTTGTATAATTATAATGTTAAATTTACTCAGTATTCAATTTCTTCAGAATATTTGCCTTACCAGAGAATTAAAGTAACAAATATTGTAATTAGTGGTCAAATGTAATCTTTAAACATTTGAAAAACAAACTTTATTTGAAAAAATATGGGTAAGATTCTCATTGGCAGAGTCAAAAATAAGAATACAAAACAAAAGTTGTGTTATAAAGTTTTTATGCTTTCATTTCACTAGATTTTAATTGATTACTGAAATAAAATTCTGGCAACTTATTTCTGTCCTCTGAAATCGCTAATACTTTAATATGTGGAATCAGGGTCAAGTGAATGAGGTCTACACCTTCACTAAAACTTGCATTTCCAAGCCATGCCACACCAGCGAGGGATATTTGATCTTTAGGAACTTTTAACGTTAATAGATCTTCTCAATTCTTTGATCCTTGTCTAGAGTAGAAGCACTAGGCAAAGATTCTAAGATAGTTCTCAATCATGAGAACAACGTCCTTCCCCAATACGTGCAACGTCACTAAATTCTTGGAATTTTTTTAAATTGATGTATTTTTCGCCATTGAGTAAAATATACAATTAAATATTTCTTCGCAACTAAAGTGGTTCATGAAAATTAATCTATATTGAATCAAAATATTTTTCCAAAATAACGGAAAAATTTGGCTAAAAAGTATCATTGTATTTTCTCATATTTGTTTTTTATGCAAACGTTGCATTACTTGCCAAAAAGTTTAATTTGAATTGGATTTAAAAATATTCATTTCTTATGAATATGTATTTAATAGTTTTTAATTTATCAATATTTTTCATCAATTTCTTTTTTACGTTTAATAAATTTTAATTTTATAGTCAGGCATTCTGAGTTAGCATAATTGATATTATGCTGTAGTTTTATGGTTGTTAAATAAAGTTTCAATCCTTTATATTAAGAAATAATTTTTTAAATTTAGACAACCTAATGCTTAAAACTTTTCAGTACCAAATGTGTTTATAATTACAAGATAAAAACTATTAATCATATGAAAAATAATTCAGTACGGTTAGTAAAATTATATTTTGATAGTTTAACTTCTTCTTCTTCTTTCTTATCCTCCAAAGTCTGACAGAGTCAGACAAGGTCTAGAATTCCATTGAATCTTAAAAAGTCCAGCACAAGAATGGGAGTTGCATAGAGGTCCTCCCTAGAAAGACCCATGCAATCCAAAATGTGCCATGGTGAAGCCTCGTGAACACCGCACTTTGTGCAGAACTCGTACTTCTTTCTTCCCTCAAAAAACGTGAGGCACTTAATCCCAGATAGCAAACAACGTCCATTGAACATCCCTCGGACATCCAAAACATCCATATTTGATCCTCCGACGTCTTGGATGTGATTTGGACGTCCCCTGGATGTTCTTCGAGAAAGTCCTCAGGACAGCCTTGTAAAGCTGTTCTAAGTATGTCTTTTTATGGATTTGTTTTGGACGATCTGTTGATATACATCCTGAAAAGGTTTTTTTTACATCCTTTTTTGGTTTTTCTAACAAATGATCTGAATGCGTTTTTTTATTTACTTATAAAATTAAAAAATCATATCAATTTGTTAATAAATGTAAATAATTTTGTGCTACATTGCATTTAGTAATTAAAATGAGAATATATTCTCATTTTAATTAGTAGAAATCACCTTATGTAAAATTTATGAATTTTTGTACTATTAAAGATCCTGTCTTTTATTTCATCATAGTTATAAACAAAGATATATGCAAAAACAAAAGAGTATGTTTGGCAAAACTATATTTTTTTGAATACGACATGCATTTAAAAGGGATTTTCAAGGGTTATACGACTGCTATGAAGACAGTACATATATTCTAAAAGTAAGTTATGTCAAAACGTTAGATCAATACGAATTGATAAGTTTTAAAATAATTAACAGATTACAAAGTATAATAATATTTTTAAAATATGTTCATAATGTATATTCAAATTTAATATAATGTTGTATTTACTTCCGCTACATTTTGTTTACCAGGAAAAGAAAAAAAAATCTCGGTAAAATTTTCTCTTGATACAATTTAATTTATATTTATTTTATATATATATATATTTAAATGCGATTCTATCAAACTCAAAAACTCGAACAAGTTAACGCTAAACCAAACAAAGTTAGAGTGCACGCATGTTTATAAATTCGTAGTTAGTGCCGAAGTTCTAAATAAAAAGACTTGGCGTTAAATCAAACGAAAGAAATTTGCTCCGTTCATTTAGACGCATGTGCAGAAAAGCTTACATTTAAAACCGGATGTCTGCTTACGTCAAGAACCGGAAGTCTGCTTGGGGAGACGCACGGAATCGCTGGTGAGTGTTTACACATCGAACAACGTGAACGAAATTTTGAATAAGAAGATTTAAATACTAAAATAATTCACTGAACTTGTTATAACTTTTCACAAGCAAATAATTCTATTGAAGGTGAGTGTAAAAATGTTTATTGTTTATACTTCAACTTTTTAAAACTTATATACTATTTATCATAATTGTTAAGCCTTACGTTACTGTTATCAAAAAGTAGATGATTGTAAACATATATTCCAATGTTATAATTCAATGGATATTTTAATTCGGCCATTATTAAGATTATAAATGCTAAAGATTTTATTTT